>PVIC010013747.1:0-37629 GCA_004025085.1 Thryonomys swinderianus | reverse complement strand
GCAGAGGTAGTTCTCAGAGTAAGCTTTGTAGAATTTAAAAAAGAAAACTATGTGTAATGGTAACACTTTGAGAAGACAAAATTTGAAAACAATTACTGTTCCTCATTTCTTTTTTTTTTTTTTTTTTTTTTTTTTTTGAGACAGGGTCTCGCTTTGTAGTTCAGGCTGGCCCTGAGCTCACTATGTAGCCCAGGCAAGCTGCCGCAAACTCAGCAATCCTCTTGTCTCTGCCTCCCTAGTGCTGGGATGACAGGCGTGAGCCACCACGCCCGGCACATTGTGGTATGCGGTGGCGTTGATTGCTGGTGGGCGTGAGTCTCCACACCCAGTATTATATGTGGTTTCCGGGGATCGAACTCAGGACCTTGCGCTTGCGAGACAGGCGCCGGAACCACTGAGCTAACCCTCCGGCCCTGTTCCTCATTTCTTGTAAATCCTGTATCCCATAGTCAAGCTCAGCTCCCAACTCACACCTGACTATAAAGTACAGTACCACTATTACTACAGGGCCCTGGCGGGTCCCCTTCCCCGCTGGCCATGGCCTAGATCAAGCGCTGTCTCAGTGATGTCATTTGACATCCGTTGGTCCTCGCTTCCCCTCAAATTCACTTCCTGTGGCAATGATTTTTAAACTATTATTTATTGCTATTATTGATTTTATTTATTTGGTCAGCTCGAGTAAGGCTTCCACTTTCTACTTAAGCAAGGTGGAAACTTCTTGTGGGTGGACAAAGTGGATGATTTATTTTTGAAGTCTAGCAAAGGGTTATGTCTGTAATAGATGCTTGAAAAACATTTCATGGAAAGTTTAAAAATAGATTCAAGGTGGAATATGCAATTTAAAATCAATGTTTAGAGATTAAAAATCAAAGCTAAAGTTATGGCTGAAAATAGTTAAGACATGTGGAGGAACTAACTACATTAAGACAATGCTGTCTTCAAAGTTCTGTGGTCTACTTTTTTTGGTTAATGTTTAAATTGTTTTAATAAAGATACATTTTGCTTCCAAAGTACTCTCCAGTTCCAAGTTCCAGTGGCCCAGGGCTTTGTAAATGTAGGTCCAATCTGACAACAGAGATGTGACTTAAGGACTCTGTGCCTACCGCCTTTGTTCTGCAAGATTACAAAGTCCTAATCTCTGCACATGAGAAATTAATTTTTATTGCCAATCTGATTAAGATTCAGACTCCAGAGGTCAACAGTCCCCAGCACTGAAATTTTAAAATATGGCACTTGATCTTTCCAAATGTGTAAAGCTACAAAAAATAAAGTGGAAAAAAATAAGTTATAAAACAACACAAGGGAGGTCCAGGTTTTTATATATTGCCAGATGTGGTGGTACATACCTGGGCTACATAGTAAGATGCCATCTTAAAACAAACAAAAAATAGGTGTATGTGGTTATATGCTTACAATGTTTTTGGAAAGTTACATGAGGAACATTATTGGCCAAACCTGAGAAGTTAGCTGGGGGAACAATGCCTCCTTCACCAAATATTTTACACTTTATATGCTCTTCTGATTGTTTTTTAGTGTTTCCCTTACCAGCAGCGTTATCTTTATAAAAAGGAACAAATAATTTATTTTGACTGAAACTCTTTTGTCTGCGCTATGCTTTGCTAGAATAGCACAGCCCTAGGGTCAGGCAATTAGCTCAGTGGTTCTAGGCCCCACCTCAAAAGTGCAAGGTCCCAGTTCGATCCCTGGTACCACGTAGCACAGTGCTGGGTTTAATGGCTAGTGCCTGTAATTCCAGCACTCGGGAGGAGGACTGCTGTGAGTTTGAGGCTAATTTGGGCTACATAGTGAGTTCAGAGCCAGCCTGAACTACAAAGTGAGACCCTGTCTCAAAAAACTAAAAAGAACTAAAAAAAAAAGCCAGCCTTCAACTCATGATCCTTCTGCCTCAGCCTCCCAAAAGCAACAGGTCAGTCTCAGTTTTCTATATTATAATATTATTCATTGTTAGAGCCCAAGAATTTTAGAGAAGAGGAATCCTGGTTGGGGATATGTAGCTCAATGGTACCACACCTGCCTGGCAAGTGCAAGGTCAGTGTCAAAACAAAGGAAACCACTTAAAAAAAGAGGAGTCTCCAGGTCCTTTCCCATTACCAAATGTATCAAACTTGGAAGCTATTTCAACACTCCCTGTGCCTCGTTTCCTGAGTCTTATTCTCCATAAACCTCACTCCACTCCCATCTGGTGCCAGGGCTCTGAAGAGGTTATCTAAACACATCCACATTTCTGTGAGGCTCCAGCCTCCTGAACTGTGGCACACTACATAACTCCTCCTCTTCAGATCCCCTTGAATGTTGAGCAGACATCTACAATTCAGCACACCCAAAAGTAACCTCATCCCCCACTTTCAAAGACTTCCCTAATCATACCCCTCCAAATCGCCACAATATAACCCAAGTACAGTCTAACTGCCCAAGCCTATAACCTCAGGCAAGTTAGAAAAGCAAGGCACATACCTGTAATCTCAGTACTCAAGAGACTGAGGCAAGAGGATTGCTGCTAATTCAAGGTCAGCCTGGGCTATACAGTGAGTCTATAGCCAGCCTAAACTACACAATGAAACTGACTCAAAAAAAAAAAAAAGTTTGGAAAAGTACAGTGTAACTTATAAAGGCAGTTACCTAAAAACAAAGGCAATCCTGGGTAGTGGGATCAGATATCATAAAGTCATTACAAGGTTTTCTCCAATATGCTTAAAGTGAACTGATTTGAAGTCTAGGATTTGGATTTTGACCTTTTAATTTCTTTAAAATACGTCACTTTTTGCAAGCAAGGAAACAGAATCAACCTAAGGCAATCTAGTCCTCCAGAGAGCAAGGCCGTGTCAGAAGGGTAGTGGAGTACCACATGTTAAGAGTAGGGTTATAAACCCTAAACAATTTCTCCACAGTCTTTCACTATCAAACAGCCAAAAGTCCAGTCCTTCAAGGTGAGACATACACAACATCTTGATCTACAAAAGTCAAAATGACCCAAATAATTTACTGGCAACCCCATTAGGAAGCTACATCAGAGATGGTCAAAGATTGGTTCTCAAAAGAAAATGTTTGTATTTTTAAAAAATCACTTTCCAGTGTAAAAAATTCCTGGTTGCTGTCAATAACAAAGCCAGTAAAAAGCACTGCAGGCAGACCTATAATGATCTTTGATTTGACTCAGGTTTCCCACAGAACACAAAGCTGTGAAGTCCTTAAGAATAAATTACTTAGTAAGGAAATCTGACATACTGCATACTTGCATTTGCTGTAAGACAAACTGACAATGAAAACTATTTCAGAGAAGCCCTCGGCTTTAAAGAGGGTAGCAGTAGTACTTTCCACTACAGAATAGCTTCCTGCTTTTCAAGATAATTAACAATGTTATTCTTCCATGTACCTACTCATGTGGAAAACTTTGTTGAGCTTTTGCCAAGGCCAAGAAATGAAAACAGAGCCTGTCCTAATCAGTTAACTGTAAGCTCAGTGAATATTTTTGGAATGGACTCACAAAATCTGGCCATTGATTTGTTAAACAACTACTAAATGCAAAATTCCTCAGCCCTTAGCTATGGTTTCTGCTCAGTATTGTAAAGCTGGGTATAGTCCCACTGTGACTCTTCTTCAGGCTGAGGCACTAATCATCAAAATCCGGAATGTCATCATAGGAGTAACCCCGGTAACCTTTGGATGCATAGTAGGCAATCCTCAGGTGGTAAAATCCAGGCAGGAACACCAGAATGCCAATGATCAGGACGGGAACGGCACGGTCTGCCCCCTGGTGGAAGAAGGAAAACATTACAGTCAGACTAAGCAAGTTACATGTTTTAAAACATGCCACAGACCAATCTATACATCACTATCTTCTGAATATCTTCTTTGCATCAGACAGTAACAAGGGAGATGTCTACAACTCTTCCTGATTATAAACTGACAGAAAAGTGCAAAGTGACAAAATTTTTAAAGAAAATTATCTATTCTTTATTCAGATGAGATTGGCTTATTTCCTTCTGTTCCTTTTCCAAAGTTCTTAGATGTGAACACATCAAATAGTGTCCTCTAAGTCTCTGTATAACAAGCACCTGCCAGTATTAAAAACTCTTCAGGTGTCTGAACTGTATGCTAATATACCACTGAAACTGATATACCACGATTCCTTCCCATGCCCACACATCAGTCAGACACTGGTTCTTTTTCTCTTTCCATATCTGTACAGAATTCTACCACAAACTGCTGTGTTTTTCTTGGTCTGTGTCAGAGTAAATTCAGGACAACTTAGACACTGTTACATATGGGGACAGCCCAAGAACACCTTATTAGGTTCTAAGATAGTGTCTTGTCCCGTGATACATGCTACCATTACATGGTGGTCTCCACAAGCTTCTTGGTTCTCACCAAACACTGACTAGAATATCTGTGTTGCTACACAGCTACCTTTTTTTCTTTTTGAGACAGGGTCTCACTTTATAGTTCAGGCTGGCCCTGAGCTCACTATGTAGCCCAGGCAAGCCTCTAAATCAGCAATCCTTCTGCCTCAACCTCCGAGTGGTGGGATTATAGGCGTGCCACCTATAATCCACCACACCTGGGATTGTGGTATGTGGTACTGATTGCTGGTGGGAGTGAGTCACCACATCCAATATCACTGTATGTAGTTACCAGGATTGAACTCAGGACTTTGCACCTTCTAGGTAGGCACAAGAACCACTGAGCACAATTCCTGGCTCGACAGCTACCTGTTACAGACCAGAAATCCTGGATGCCAGGCTCAGCTATGCTATTCCAAACTGCAGCTGTGGACAAACCGCTCAAGAGCTCAGAGGTCAAATACACCTACCTGACAACACCCATCTCACAGAAATGATGTCAGACATTTGTTGTTTCTCATGCTGCTTTTGCAAAACTGAGGATTGAACCCAGGGTCTTTGTATTGACCTACACACAAATCTTTTATTTAAAGTTCTGTTTGTTTCTTGAACCAGGGTCTTGCTATGTGGTTCAGGCTGGCCTTGAACTCACTATGTAACCCTGGCCAGCCTCAGACTTATGGTGATCCTCTTGCCTCAGCCTCCTATTCAGTGCTGGGATTAGAGGCATGCACCATCCTGCCTGGTTTAATATTTTATTCTTACTAAGTTACTTAGGCTGGGCTCTAAATTTGTGAGCCTCCTGTCTGAGCCTCCCAGTTTGCTGGAATTACAGGTGTGGCCTGCAATGCTTAACTATAAAAACATGCCTTATCAGAGAACAAAATAAATTTTTCTGTATTTCTGCTAGAATCTGTTGTACTACATAGAATATAAAAATGATAAGCTCTAGCTCGCATTTTCAAGCTGTTATGGCACAATGACATCAGCTTACCCCTTTGCTGATGTAGCCCGACAACAGGAGGGAACCTATGATAATAAGAAAGGCACCAATCAAAAACAGCACTGTGGCAAGTGCGATGGCCTTGTAGGGGATCTTAGGAGGGCTTTTCTTAAACTGAAAAAGAAAGAAAAACACAAAAGGAAGAACATTAAAAGATGGCAGGGCCAAGACACCTTAAAGCAAGGAGGATAATTAAGAACCAAAGTAGATGCTTCAAATGTTTTTTTTTTTTTTTTGAGACAGGGTCTTACTTTGTAATTCAGACCGGCCCTGAGCTCACTATGTAGCCCAGGCAAGCCTTGAACTCAGCAATCCGCCTGCCTCTGTCTCCCCAGTGCTGGCATTACAGGGTTGAGCCACCAAGCCCAGCTCAAGTGTTTTAAAATACATATGTTTTATCACCAAATCCAGTTCCAGGAAAAAAAGGAAAGGGTAGAATAGATGAAGCTCTAGCTATATGCTAACAGTCACTCCAAAAAATCCAAGGGGTGTCATTTTTTTTTGCTTTTTGAGACAGGGTCTCGCTTTGTAGTTCAGGCTGGCCCTGAGCTCACTATGGTGCCCAGGCAAGCCGCAGCGAACTCAGCAACCCTCCTGTCTCTGCCTCCTGAGTGCTGAGATTACAGGCGTGAGCCACCACGTCCGGCATTGTGGTATGTGGTGGTGATTGTTGGTGGGTGTGTCTCCATGCCCAGCATTATATGTGGTTTCTGGGGATCGAACTCAGGACCTTGCGCTTGCGAGGCAGGCGCCGGAACCACTGAGCTAACCCTCCGGCCCCAAGGGGTGTCATTTTATCCAGGTCTAACATTCTACAGACCACAGCCTATCTTTACAATGTACTTTTTCTTTAAACAAAACTACTTTATGGTCACTTGTTCATTACATGTATTTACTAAGTGTCTGGCACATGGAAGGGTATATTGACCTATGGGGACTTAAAAGAGTGAACACCATGCTATGGAAAAGTAAAGACGTGAAGTCATTTCTGGGATTCAAAATTAGCAGAGTGGCAAACGTTTTAAAAACACAATTGCAGCACTCGGGAGGCAGAGACAGGAGGATTGCTGAGTTCGAGGCTTGCCTGGGCTACATAGTGAGCTCAGAGCCAGCCTGAACTACAAAGCGAGACCCTGTCTCAAAAAAAAAAAAAAAAAACCACACAATTGCAGCTTTTTCAAAGCACTTTTTTTTTTCTTTTGGTACCAGGAATACAACTTAGGCCCACTGTGCTTATAAGGCAGGCACGGTACCATGTGAGCTAAATCCCCAGCCCCTCAAGCTGGGGATCAATTATTATTATTATTATTATTTTTGAGACAGGGTCTCACTTTGTAGCTCAGGCAAGCCTCAAACTCAACAATCCTCCTGCCTCTGTCTCCTGAGTGCTGGGATATTGACCTATGGGGACTGAAAGGTGGTGGCTTGAGCCACCAAACCCGGCACTGGGGTATGTGGTACTGATTGCTGGTGGGCGTGAACCACCACACTCATTTATCATTGTACATGGTTACCAGGATTGAATCAGGGACCTTGTGCTTGCTAGGCAGGTGCCAGAATCACTAAGCTAAATCTCCGGCCCCTAAGAATCAGTTTTTAAAAACTTGATTTTTTTTTTTTAATAGGGTCTCGCTTTGTAGTTCAGGATGGCCCTTAGCTCACTATGTAGCTTAGGCAAGCCTTGATCTCAGCAATTCTCCTGCCTCTGCCTCCTGAGTGCTGGGATTACAGGCTTGAGCCATTAACCCTGGCATTTGTGGTATGAGGTACTGATTACCAGTGGGCATGCCCACCATGCCCAGTATTGTTGTATATGGTTACCCGGGATCGAACGAGGGACCTTGCGCTTGGGACCTTGCACTTGCAAGGCAGGTGCCGGAACCACTGAGCTGAATCTCCGGCCCAAAAACTTGATCTTATGATCAAGTTCAATTCAAGGTTAAGGGACAAACTTTCTAAGGTCAGTGCTCATGGTTGAGTTTAATTGGATGGAAACTTCCTTGATCTTTTCTTTCTTTCTTTTTTTTTTTGGGGGGGGGGACAGGGTCTCACTTTGTAGTTCAGGCTAGCTCTGAGCTCACTATGTAGCCCAGGCAAGCCTGGAACTCAGCAATCCTCCTGTCTCTGCCTCCCAAGTGTTGGGATTACAGGCGTGAGCTTTTTTTTTTTTTTGAGACAGAGTCTCATTCTGTAGTTCAGGCTGGCCCTGCACTCACTATGTAGCCCAGGTAAGCCTTGAACTCAGCAATCCTCCTGCCTCTGCCTTCCAAATTCTGGAATTACAGGAGTGAGCCACCACACCCACTATTGTGGTATGTGGTACAGGATAGAACTTGGGACCTTGCACTTGCAAGGCAGATGCCAGAACCACTGAGCTAAATCCTGGGCCTTTATCTCTCCTTCTTAGTCCAAAGAGTACTAAGAATTGTTTTATTTATATGTAAAATTCTTCTACTTCATCATTAGCTCAAATCTTAGCTAGAACAGTCTAAGAGGGAATGGCTAAAAGAAAATGCTATAGTATTACAGTACTTTATAAACAATAGTCAAGATAGGATATACACTTAATATTCTTTATTATTTACTTATTGCTGATCACAATGAAACCTTTAATAAACTGGATCTCATTACATCAGCAAAAAAGAAAGATTCCCACAATCTGCTGGCTTCAGCAATTATTTCTCCCTTAAAAGATAAACTGATTTTGACTAAAGTGTAAATAGATACAGTCCTTAAGATAATTTCCTTTTGGGCCAGGGATTTAGCTCAGTGGTACCATGACTACCTCAAAAAGGCAAAGCTCTAAATTTGATGCTTTTTTGTACCAGAAAAAAATTTTTTAAAAAAAAGCAATTTCACTTAAACAAAATGTCTTTATTTTATGGATACACTTAAAACCTGAAATTACGGAGCTCTGGCATTACAACTAAATATGTTTATAAACTGGAATTGGTTTGAACCTGCAGGACCACCGGTCCCCTTTTGCAACTTTGGGCCAAAAAGTCTCAGAGATGAGTTTACTTCCTGCTGTTCCATCTAATTCCAAGGGCCAGTGAGCAAAACCTCCACCAAAACCTCTTTGTCTTAGCCCAGCAGAAACACAGCCAGCCAGCCCTGTCAGTTCCCTTCTTACCTGAAGGTCAATGTAGCCATCATCTGTGCTGGAGAGCCTTGAGTATTTTACTTTACTACTGGGGATTCCAGTAGCCAGGTTGGTACGAGACGGCATCATAACACGTTGACACAGCTACTGGCTAAAACAAAAAGGTGATATTGTCTGTAGCTGACGGTAGTGCATTATAGTCACTGACTTCAGATACCATGTACTGGAGTTCTGGACCGCCATGTTCAACTAGAAATGGCAATTTAAACCTCACTTCTCTTAAAACCTGGTATTTCTGACCTATGCACCTGCTCTGGTTTGTCTACTTAGGTTGACAAGTCCTTCACCAAGAAGTAGACTACAGTTTACTCTACCACCATTGTTTCTGGCTACTAATTACTCCAAAGACACAGAGTAGTTGAAAGAATGGGCTCTTAAATCCAGGTGTTTCTGCCACTTAAGTCCACATTTTTGGCTGCTCTGATATAGTATGGCCTGTCCTCTGACGCAGCTTAGGAACATATATTCAAGCAATTTTGCCTTCCAGGAAGGGAAGAAGGGGTAGAGGACAGAATTCATTCACATCAGCATTTTGCTTCTTTTCCCTTGATCAGTATCTTTAACTCAAAGGATTTGTAAAGCTTCTAAATGTGGATCACCAACTGGCTATCATTACCATACCAGTGCTTTTAGATCCATCTCCTTCCAGATGTCAGGACTGGAGGGTAGCTCAGTGGTAACGCACTTGCGTTCAGATATGTCTACCTTCTTGCCTCACTTCAAGTTGTGAAAACAGTGAGTTCCACTTTCTGGATTGTGTAGCTGCCTAAAAAAAAGTTAAATAAGAATCTGACTTATTGGGCTCTAGGTGTTCAGTGGTACAGTGCTTGCTTAGCATTAAACTTAAGGTCCTGGATCTGATCCCTAATGTTGCCCAAAAGAAGAAACAAAGACTGGTTTGTTGTTCAGAGTATAAAGTAGCAGTAATGAGATTATGGCTATTTTGTCCGGTTCAACAGTATGAAGGATTTTAATTTTTTTGACACAGGGTCTTACTTTATAGTTCAGACTGGCCTGAACTCATTATGTAGCCCAGGCAAGCCTTGAACTCGAGGCAATCCTCCTGTCTCTACCTCCTGAGTGCTGGGATTACAGGCATGAGCCACCATACCCGGCACTGTGGTATTACTGTACAGGGATCAAACTCAGGATCTTGCATATGCCAGGCAGACATCGGAACCACTAAGCTAAATCCCCAGCCCAGTATGTAGGATTTAAAAACAATGAGATTTAAATGTCAAAAACTTGGGATTTCTACATGTTTCTTCCATAGATTTTCAAAGTTATGTGAACAAAACAAAGTGTTGGTTAGGTGCCAGGCACCGTTCTAAGTGCTTTATAAATATTTAACAAAGAAAACTAACAAACTGTACAGCTGACCTCAGGTAGCATCGTGAAAGAACTGGTGTTAAATGTTTGTCCTTTTAATTGAGTACATTTGGGTCCAGCTATCGCACACTGAAAAAATAATACTTTCAAAGTTAGGTCAGTTTTGTGAAGTACTTGTTTTTAGGGTTGTGAAGCAATGACACAACTGGGTTCAATTCTGTAACAAAGTACAACTGCAATACATGAGAGTTTTGAGGGCCCTTAATCACATCTAATTTATGCTAGTGCTTTCCAAAAAAATTATGCACATACTTTGCCACTAATTTACACACTCCCGCCAAAACAAAAAACCCTAGGGCGCAAGGCAGTGGAAAGTTGTATGCTTATACTTGGCAAAGAGACAGAATTCTAAAACGGAAAAGGAAGGTCATACAGGAATAAATCCAAGTTTCCAACGAGGTTTTCAACAACCCCATGCAACCCCAAATTGCCTCAGTACCCGAGTGTTAGAATTATAAAAGGTCAGTAAGTGACTGGCACTGGCCTCGCATTACGCGCTTCTACATACGCTATCTTCCTGACAGACTCCAGACGTCGCCACAGAGAGAAATTATGACCGACGTGAATTCAGGCGTTAAATGAACAAAACTGGTTCTTGGAGAGAAGCCAAGCGCGCACAGGCTGCACCCGGAAGCCGCAGGGTGGTCGTCGGGGGAGCTCAGGTTCGAGGAGGATACGCCGGCCCCGCTTGCCGCCCACACGCCTCACTAGAGCGCCGCGCGGAGCTGCCCGCGTGCAGGGAGCTCAGCTGCGACGAAATGCGGGGCGGACAGAGCCACATAGCATCATCCTCCTAACTGCCAACCAGCGCCGTAGCCAGCGCAAGCGCGCATCGGAAGTGGCGAGTCCGGTGAGAGCGCACCGGAAGTAGCGTCACCAAGGGCGACGCTTTCTCATCGTGCTGCCATACAGGTTCCGGGCTAGCCTGGCAGGGGGTCGCTTGTTTTGTGAGGCTTTGGGACTTGTCCGGGGACAGCCCCGAGAAGTTCAGGCGGCCTGTCAGTCTGAGCCCGCCACTGGCCTACACTGGGGCAAGCAGGTGGGTACCTAGGATCCTTACCCACTTGGGTAAACCGGACAGTGGGCAAACCTGCTATAAAATGCCCTCGGGGCCGGAGATTAGCTCAGTGGTTCCGGGCCTGCCTCGCAAGGCCAAGGTCCCGATTTCGATCCCCGGCAACCACATACAATGCTGGGCGTGGTGACTCACACCCACCAGCAATCAATACCACATATCACAGTGTGGGGCGTGGTGGCTCACGCCTGTCATCCCAGCACTCGGGGGGCCGAGACTGGAGGATTGCTGAGTTCAAGGTTTGCCTGGACTACATAGTGAGCTCAGGGCCAGCCTGAACTACAAAGCGAGACCCTGTCTCAAAAAAAAAAAATTGCCCTTGGGAGTTAGCAAGCCAGATTGCTGGAGGTAGAAGCTGAGGCATGAGATCTACAAAGCGGTGTCCCACTGCTCAATGTACCCAGCCTTTCACGGAGATGCGCCCCGTATAACATTCTTTTTACTTTATTTTTTTGCGGTACCAGAGATCAAACTGGGGCCCTTGTGCTTCCAAAGTAGGCGCTATACCACTTGAACTAAATGCCCGACCATCGGATAACATTCTTTAGGGGTCAGGCCTCACCCAGGTTTACCTGCCCACGAGAGACGTTTTTCAGCACATGAAGCTTTTTGAAAGGTTTATTAAGTTATTTAGGTACCACGTTTATTAAGGTACCATTTATATAAAGTACTAGATAAATTTTGATAAAAGCAATCCTGGAACCATGATAAGCCTCTATATAGGTATCCTTACAGCCTGCCTTTCCCCGGGTTCACTGGCACACGGGACTTAAGTAATGAACAGTCACTGCAATCTAACAAACTAGGAGTCCATCCAGATACCATCAGAACAGACACCAACCACTTAATCCACCAAACACAAAATACACTGGAATAAAGAACTGTAATAGAAAACCAACTCAACAGGTGATACCTCAGTGACCTTGCAACAGTTATTGAGTGTGTATGTGTGTGTATATATATATATATATATTTTTTTTTTTTTTTTGAGACAGGGTCTCGCTTTGTAGTTCAGGCTGGCCCTGAGCTCACTATGTAGCCCAGGCAAACCTTGAACTCAGCAATCCTCCTGCTCTGCCTC
Source organism: Thryonomys swinderianus (assembly GCA_004025085.1). NCBI lineage: Eukaryota > Metazoa > Chordata > Mammalia > Rodentia > Thryonomyidae > Thryonomys > Thryonomys swinderianus. The sequence goes on along the minus strand of PVIC010013747.1, from coordinate 25,557 downwards.
CCAAGTGTTGGGATTACAGGCTTGAGCCACCATGCCCAGCACTGTATGTGGTTACCAGGGCTCAAACTCAGGACCTTGCACTTGTGAGGCAGGCCCAGAACCACTGAGCTCAATCTCCAACCTTATTGAGTATGTTTTTATCTATGTTTCTTCCTAACTGCAGATCCTTTCCACTTTCTAGGTTGAATTCAACATCTACAGGATTTACATAACCCTTTAAGGGAGTTAAGTCCTAAACAGGGCTACTCATACTAGAGAGCTTTTTGCAGTAAACTCCTCTGACCCCAGGGTAGATCTACTAAAGCCTCCAAGCCTCTTATAAATTGTATCTATCTACATAACAGTCTTATACTAAACAAAAAATAATTACTTTTACATGAAAGTGTAGCTTTTTGCTCAGAGTTTAGTAAGGTACATGGCAAAATCATGGGACTAAATAAAGGTACTGTTTTGTGACATTTGAAATTCAAATAACTTTATTTAAATTGAAAAATAGTCAAGCCCTTTTGTTATAAAAATCCCCAGAAGCATTTAAGTAAGGCAGTATTTCTAAGTTAACAACCAGATTTAACTCTGGACCTCTTTAAACAAGTGGAGAGAATAGAGGAACAAAATAGGTTATTTACAGAAAACAATATCTACATATGTACTCAGGTACAAATTCGATGACAAAAGACTTCAGTATGTGCTGGCATCTCAGAAGCAGTTCTCAAAGAGCTGAGCTTTGCTGTGCTGGGTTTTTAAGAAAGCTTAAGATCCTTCTTCATCCTCGATCTTGGGAGCCAAATAGTACTTCAAATGTCCCATGTCAGCAATTTTATACTCTACAACTGAAAGACAGGAAAATCTGGTTAATGAGGAGTATCACATATGCAGCTGATGAAACAAGGTTCAAACATATGATCTTACCAAGGGGCACATCTGCAGACATACTGAGGGTTACAGTAGGAGAGAGTGGAGTGGCTTTCGTAAAGAAGTTCAGGTACCGCAGTGCAAAAGTTAGCTGAACAGGCTCATTCATCTCTATGGTAACCTACAATAGAACAAGATTAACTGCATTTGAACTCAGTCCCAATCCAATAGTTAATTACATTAAACAAAATGTACTGGCTACTTCAGAGTTCATGATGGAACTAATTTTTGAAGACTGATAGAGCCAAAATAAGTCTTTCCTGTACCAAGAATTAGAAAAGCTTTTTTTTTGCTTTTTGAGACAGGGTCTTGCGTTGTAGTTCAGGCTGGCCCTGAGCTCACTATGGTGCCCAGGCAAGCCGCCGTGAACTGAGCAGTCCTCCTGTCTCTGCCTCCCAAGTGCTGGGATTACAGGCGTGAGCCACCACGTCCAGCATTGTGGTATGCGTCCAGCATTGTGGTATGCGGTGTTGATTGTTGGTGGGCGTGTCTCCACACCCAGCATTATATGTGGTTACCGGGGATTGAACTCAGGTCCTTGCGCTTGCGAGGGAGGCGCCGGAACCACTGAGCTAACCCTCCGGCCCCGAATTAGAAAAGCTTTTAAGAAAATACCTCTGATAACATACATGAGCTACTAGATGAAGGAATGAAATAAACTGAAGTATTTCAACTTTGCAAACCCCAGTGACTTAATGAGCAAAATCCTGACTGGAAAATTTGACAATGATTTTCTTTCTTCAAATAAAAGACTGTACACAAGAGTCTGTAAGAGATAAGTTTTACCCCTACCATTGTCCTTTTGGGTTGCTGTTTTGCTCTTACTTACTTGGCAAAAGCAGAGGAAGTATCTCTAGAAAGCAAAAAATTATAGATAATCCTGTCCTCAGAGCATGTACGGGTTTAATCCACAAACACACTGTTCAGAGGTTAGTAAAAGCACTGAGTCTGGATTCCTTTTGACAGACAGAACCCTAAATTGGATGGCATTTATAAACCACTTTCAGATTTCAGTATCTTTCAATTCTCACAAATTACAAGGAATGCAATTTACCATTAAAATGAAATGGTTTTCTCTAAGCAACTTAGTATTAAACAGTTCTATAATTATTTTCAAAGTAGTTTCTATTTGCTGAAATAAAAATTAAAAATTTAATTTTACTTACAGCTTCCTCCTCTTTGTCAACATTACTGGTTTGTGACAACTTAATGTTTCCATTTCCAAGCTCTCCACTTGCAGAAAATTTAACTCCATCTTTTGCACATGATATTACAACGGCATCTCCAATATGACTGAGGTCCCGGCAAATTCGTGCAAACTCACCAGAAGGCATTTTTACTACACAACTGTATTCTTGTTCCTACAAAACAAAATCTGCTGTTCAACACATTCTACCATCTAGGAAACAAAACCACACAAAACCTTCTCATAACCATGCTTGTCAGCTAGGTCAAGAGAAATTAGGATGCAACAGAAATGATGGTACAAGCTGATCTATTTGCTTTCTGAAAGAAAAGCATTAAGCATTTAAAACATACCAATAATTTCCCTTTCCTTTGATGTTAACTAGTTTTCAGTAAATTTCTAAGATATGCTTACAATCTAACAAAAATCAACAATGTAAGAAAAAAAAATGCATAAATGAGTAATGCAAAGCACCTAGCAACAACGATGAAATTTGTATTTTTAAACTATTATGGTTTAAAAAAATGACAAACCCATCATTCCAGCCTGGGCAACTTGGTGACGGGGTTGCGTACCATAGACAATATACTAATATGACTTAAAGCCTATTTCCTAACAGAATTTTTTCTACGTGTATATGCAAGTGTATGAATAGTCAATGGCAAAATATTTAATTTTCGGAAAATGCTAATACTGATAAGAAACCCATGTGTTGTTAGCTTGAGCTTTACTGCAGAATTAAGTTATCATGACCATGCATGGTACACTCTATGATCACAAATATACTCACTGGAATTCCAAGTTGTTCAACATCTAAATCCATTAACTTCATTTCATAGTCAGATACTTTTTCCTGATCTACCAATGAAAGCAAATGAAAGGCATGTGTTCATAATGCTGATACAAATTTTACGAACAAACAACATTATCTTCAAATTCACATGCTTTGAGAAACGAAATACAATGCTTTTTGTTTCTGCTGGGGGATATTTCCTGGGGATTGAACTCAGGGTCTTTACACTAAACTTTATATTCAGACCTTTTTGCAGGGCATAGTGGTTTACACCTGTAATCTCAACACTTGGAGGCAGAGGGAAGAGGATTGCCAACTTGGGCTACGTAGTGAGTTTAAAGCCAGGCTGAACTTCTGTCTCAAAAAGAAAATTCTTTTCTAGGCTTGAACTTGTCATCCTGGCTCAGCCTCCCACTAAACACTGCATTTTATTTTATTTTTTTTGAGACAGGGTCTCGCTTTTGTAGTTCAGGCTGGCTCTGAGCGCACTCTGTAGCCCAGGCAAGCCAGGAACTCAACAATCCTCCTGCCTCTGCCTCCCAAGTGCTGGGATTACAGGTGTGAGCCACCACGCCCAGCACTGTATGTGGTTACTGAGGATTGAATTCAGGACCTTGCGCTTGCGAGACAGGCGCCGGAACCACTGAGCTAACCCTCCGGCCCTATTTTTATTTATTTTTGAGACAGAGTCTCGCTTTGTAGTTCAGGCTGGCCCTCAGCTCACTATGTAGCTCAGGCAAGCCTGGAACTCAGCAATCCTCCTGCCTCTGGCTCCAGAGTGCTGGGATTACAGGTGTGAGCCACCAAACCTTGCATTTGTGGTATGTGGTACTGACTGCTGGTGGGTGTGAGTCACCACGCCCTATATTGTTGTATGTGGTTACCAAGGATTGAACCAGAGACCTCGCACTTGCTAGGCAGGTGCTGGAACCACTGAGCTAAATCTCCAGCCCCAACACTGCATTTTATAACCATATTCCATAACTGAGTAAAGGATGAAACTTACTTGGTGCTTCAAATACGAGTGCCAGGGTGTCTGCATTATCTTCGGCTCTTAGGGTAATGATGTCCTCATTGCCAGCGCATTTTAATATTTTGGACATACTGAAACACAGAAGACAAAGTTTAAAAAAAATCGACATTATCTGTCTAACATCTAGATTTCTAAAGCAATTAGGAGTTAGCATTTGCACACTGGTGGGAGGTACTGGTGAGGACACAGGGAAAAACATCTTTGGAAAAGGTGAATATGGGTCCAGAATTCTGGATGCAACCTGGCACCTCACTACCACCAATTACATCTCTGTAGACAAAAAGAATATTTGCAAAATTGCAAAGCCCTTCCCGTGGGTGAAGTAATTTACATTGCAATGATACTTTAAGATAACACATTAAGCCTATTAAAACACACTGCATGTACTGTGGGTAAGTACTACACTTTTCAGAAGTTTCAAAAAAAATGTATATATGGCCGGGCATGGTGGCTCACGCCTGTAATCCCCGCACTCGGGAGGCAGAGACAGGAGGATTGCTGAGTTCGAGGCTTGCCTAGGCTACATAGTGAGCTCAGGGCCAGCCTGAACTACAAAGCGAGATCCAGTCTCAAAAAAAAATGTATATATGTGGACTAGATAGGTAGCGATCAGAAAGTTAAAAGCGCTTGCCCTGGGCATTTTCCTGACACTTCAGGATCTATGAAAATAAATACAGTGAAATATCCGAAGCACCTATTGTCCCTACATAAGATGACAGAAGTCATCCTCACTACTGCACATTATAAGGCGGTTGGAGTCCAAAATTAAAAGTTTTCTCTCCATGGCTCCTGGAGTTTAATGAGCAAAGATCCCTGATAGAGACATGAGGGGGACTGTAGAGAAGCTGGTCATTTTCCCGCCAGCGCGGGCTTTGTGACTTTGGCGCGGAAAGAGCCCGTCGGCACGGCTGCCAGCGCGGGCTTTTCGGAGCCGCGCGCTCCACTAGGTCCCACCCCAGGCGCCGCAGCCAATGAGAAAGCACAGATGGCCCACAGCAGCCAACCAGGGCCCGGCTACGCGCGCGCGCTCCCACCAAGTGGCGTGTGGGGCTGATCTCTGACCAAGTACCCGCTCCCGGCTCACCTGGTGAGGTTCACACCCATGGCCAGGTTGCGGTCGCAGCGGTAGGTATCGAAGCCCTCGGAGCGCAACGTGAGCTGCACCAGTGAGACGTGGGACGAGTCCATGCTCTGCAGGTTCACGCCGCCCGAGCTGATGTCCCAGCAGGCCTCGTTGATGAGGTCTTTCAGGGCCTCCAGCACCTTCTTCAGGATGGAGCCCTGGACCAGGCGTGCCTCGAACATAATGGCGGAGTCACGAAGACGCAGCGGCACACGGGGAGCGAAGAGTAAAGCCCAGCTGGCGTAGGCTTCCCGAATACGAGAGCGACCAGGGCAGCGCTGAAGAGCACGACCAGCTAGCTGATCCGAGGGCCGAAAAATACCACCGCTTCCGTGAGCGCGCTCTCCGCCCCCTGCGTCTAATGCTGTGGCGTCACCACGCTGCCCCGCCCACGTTCTAGGCGGGGTGACTCCAGGATCAATCGTATCTCTCCTTCCTGCGCATGTTCAACATCCATTGGAGCAGCGATTGTGTGGAGGCGGAGCAAGCGCGCTGCGAGCCTTTAGACGTGGCCGGGCGGCGTCCTGGTGGTCTCCCGCCTTTTTCGTTGTAGACCTCGGCACGCGACTGCACGGTCCGTCAGTGAGCCCCGGGCAGGATCTGATCGTTAAACCTCAGCTAGGTGGTGCCTATTCAGACGGCCTCCTCAAATATAGAATTTACAGCCGTGAAGTGAAGCGCAAATCAAGCCTACTAAGAGAAAAAGCCGCTTGTACCCTGAAGATTATAGATGCTGTAAAATCGCGGTTATTTTTGCCTCTGCAGCTGCAATCCATCTCTCAGATACCAAGCAGGATGTGCTGACCACTGTCCGGGATCCTATCCACCATGTTTAACACCTTCTCACATAAACCTCATCTAATCAATGACAATCATTTACTGCAAGTTTTTGTTTTATACAAATACAGATGTTCCAACTTGTGTTTGTGTCTGGCACAGCTCAGCAAATTACCTCATAAAGTGCGTACATTTTATGTTATGGCATGTACTTTTTATTTCATTTTTGCATCTCTGGGGGCAAACCCATGAGGCAACTCAACTACATTCCCAGCTCATTTAGCTGGGCGCTTGCACCTCTTTTCTACATTAGTACAGCCTGGGCAATTTGGAGAGATCTTGTCGCAAAATAAAAAGTTAAGTACTCCATGGGTTCAATCCTCAGTATGGCAAAAAGCAGAAAACCCTCAACCCCCCTCCTCAATATCCCATAAAAGTCACCTAATTTATCATGTTCCTGTTTGTAATTATAAACACCTTTGAGCACTTGGGTGCTTTTTCTGGAGATCAGCTCCTTCAAATAACTCTATAAATTGAAGAACAAAGTTTTGATAAAAGTTACTGGTCTGGTCTCTAAAAGACCCCAATTAACCTTCCAGCAGAGCGTGTATGGGAATGGCCACCCCCCCCCCAACTTCTTTTTTTTTTTTTTTAGACAGGGTCTCCCTTTGTAGTTCAAACTGGCCCTGAGCTCACTATGTAGCCCAGGCAAACCTCAAATTCAGCAATCCTCCTGCCTCTGCTCTCGAGTGCTGGGATTACAGGCGTGAGCCACCACTCCCAGCATTGTGGGGTGTATTGATTGCTAGAGGGTGTGAGTCACCACGCCCAGCATTGTATGTGGTTACCAGGGATCAACTCAGGACCTTGCGTTTGCGAGGCAGACGCCAGAACCACTGAGCTACATCTCCGGCCCCATTTTCCTTTATTTTTTCTGGGACCACTGAGCTAAATAGCTGGCCCTATTTCCCCTTATTTTTCTGGATCTCGGCAACTCTTCCACCACTGAGTTACACTCCTGGTCCCAATAATCTTGCTTTTAAATCTAATCACTTGTGTGAACATTTCAACTATTACAAATTGAGCATCTTTCACATACTTCTTGGCATTGCATTCTTTAATCTTTTTCCTGTTGATTAAAAGGTTTTTAAGGGCTGGAGGGTTACCTCAGTGGTTCCGGCGCCTGCTTCGCAAGCGCAAGGTTCTGAGTTCGATCCCCAGTAACCACATATAATGCTGGGCGTGGAGACACGCCCACCAACAGTCAACACCGCATACCACAATGCTGGACGTGGTGGCTCACGCCTGTCATTCCAGCACTCGGGAGGCAGAGACAGGAGGATTGCTGAGTTCGCGGCGGTTTGCCTGGGCACCAGAGTGAGCTCAGGGCCAGCCTGAACTACAAAGCGAGACCCTGTCTCAAAAGCAAAAAAAAAAGGTTTTTAATTATGTTAATTATTTGCCTCACACATATATACATCTCCTTTCATTTTTTTTGTTGTCTAACATGCCCAATCTTATCTATTTTTGCACTGTTCAGAGCATTTCTCTTCAGTTGCCTTTAACATCTTGATGTGTAGAATTCTTCAGCTTTTCTATGATATATCCGGTTATGGATTATTTTTACTTATCCTGTTTGTGGAAATGAAGATATATTTTTTCATCAAATCTAAAATATTCTCAATTAGGGAAAGGAAATAGGAATCAAGGTATATTCTGTACATATACTTGTTCCCTGAGATGAATGTAAACTTTCACATATTACAAGTGTGTACTAATGAAACACAATTTTATATTTTATTTACTTATTTTATTTAATTTTATTTTAGAGACAGGGTCTCGCTTTGTAGTTCAGGCTGGCCCTGAGCTATGTAGCCCAGGCAAGCCTGGAACTCAGCAATCCTCCTGCCTTTGCCTCTCGAGTGCTGGGATTACAGGCATGAGCCACCATGCCCTGCACTGTGGTATGTGGTACTGATGGCTGGTGGGCATGAGTCACCACACCCAGTATTGTTGTATGTGGTTACTGGGGATCGAACCAGTGATTTTGCACTTGCTAGGCAGGTGCTGGAACCACTGAGCTAAATCTTTGGCTCACAAGATACAATTCTAAAAAAATGATCAACCCGTATGATTTCAAATGCTGATGCTCACCCTCTCTCCTAGTTTTTCTATTAGACATAGTCATTTCATTGAATTTAAAATATCTTAAATTTCTAAGGTGCACCATTATTTATGTAGTACAAGAAATAAAACATACTATCATACAATTCTTTATCACTTGATTCTGTTGTATAATTACTAAAAGAACTTTGACTTTAAAAAGCATTTTTTTTTTTTTGAGACAGGGTCTCACTTTGTAGTTCAGGCTGGCCCTGAGCTCACTACGTAGCCCAGGCAAACCTGGAACTCAGCAATCCTCCTGTCTCTGCCTCCTGAGTGTTGGGATTACAGGCGTGAGCCACCACGCCCAGCATTATGGTATGTGGTATTGGTTGCTGGTGGGCCTGAGTCACCACGCCAGCACTGTATGTGGTTACTAGGAATCAAACTCAGGAGCCTGCGCTTGCAAGGCAGGCGCCGGAACCACTGAGCTAAATCTCCAGTCCAAAAAGCATTTTTATCCCGCGTCACTCTCATGCATGCCTGAAAAATATACAGACCTCACATTATAAGTAAAACACTTGCCTGGCATGCATGAAACATAGCAACCATGTAGCTAGGTTAAGGCTCTCCCACTTTTCCTCCACAGTTTCCCACTGATACTGCTGTTTTTTTCTATAAAATATCATACTCTGGGTTGTCAAGGTGCTTATGATGCAGTATTCCTCATGTACTATTTTGTTATCTCTAGAATGGTTTCCATCGCTTCTCGACCTTTTGGCTAAGATCAAGTGTAGAATGGTTTCCAAGCCCCCACCCATTTGCAGGTTTTAATGTTGGCATTTTCTTGCTTCATGTGTGACCAGTTATCTTTCTGCATAGATTGCAGTGTTAAAACAGGACACAGGAGCCAGGCATGGTGGCTCACGCCTGTAATCCCAGCACTCGTGAGGCAGAGGCAGGAGGACCGCTGAGTTTGAGGCTTGCCTGGACTACATAGTGAGCTCAGGGCCAGCCTGAACTACAATGTGAGACCCTGTCGCAAAAGCAAAAAAAAAAAAAAAAAAAAAAAGATAGGCCTCTAGGGCTGGGGATTTAGCTCAAGTGGTACTGCACCCACCTTGGAGGCATAAGTGCTGGAGTTTGATCCCCAGTGCCACAAAAAAATAAAAAAATAAATAAATAAAAAACTCAGGGCTGGGGGTTCAGTGGCCAAGTGCTTGTCTACGTTCATGAGTCCCTGGGTTCAATCCCCAGTATAGCCAAAAGTAGATAAGATAGTGGACATGTTTAAGAGGGGTGCGGTCAGTTGTTTGCTGTAGGGCTCACAGGTTGGTGCATCTGAAGCAGATTGAACAATGAGGAAAGCAGTATAGGTCAGGCTGCAAACTGAGGTGGGGCAAGATCCAAAAGGGCCTTGTAGACCTTCTAAGTGCAAAGTGACCAGAAGCAGTTTTTTTTTTGTCATAATCCCACTTGCATTTTAAGAGGATGCCTTTAACATGTAGTGAAGATGCTATTTGATCAGTGAAAAAGAGTATGAGTGAATGAAGTACATTTTATTTTGATTGCTTCTGTTTTTGCAGGACTGGGGATTGAACCACGGACTTCAGAGCATGCTGTGCAAGCACTCTATCACTGAGCCATATATATATCCCAGCCCCGGTGAAATAAATTTTTATCTAATGATTGTTTAAACCTTTAGAAAAGAATAAAGCTGTAGACTCTTTCTAATAAATGTCAAATTCTAAAGAATTCAAATGATTGTAAATTCAGTAAGAAAGGAAAAATATTTTGGTAAATATTTATGGGATTTGGATGTGGGCGTCTAAATATAAAAGGGAAAACCATATAAAACATAGAATGACTACATGCTTTAAGACTTCGGTGGGCCTGCAGCCCTGCAGGGAAGTGTGTATTTCAGCTTTCAGGAGTAGAAACCTGGGTGTGGTGCTGCCTATCTGTAATTCTATCATTAGAGACTGAGGCAGGAAGACTGCTGTAAATTTGAGGGCCCTTGGGCTACATAGTGAGTTAAAACAAGCCTCAACTGTGTAAAATGAGACCTTGTCTCAAAAGATGAAAAAAGGTTTCAGTGATAGAAAACACAACACAAACTATCAGAACAAACCAATATAGACTTTTTTTTGAGAGGGAGAGTGTCTCACTTTGTAGCCCAGGCGAACTCAGCAATCCTCCTGCCTCTGCCTCCCGAGTGCTGGGATTACAGGCATGAGCCACCATGCCCAGCACTGTGGTATGTGGTATTGACTGCTGGTGGGCATGAGTCACCACACTCAGCATTGTATGTGGTTGCCGGGGATCGAACTCAGGACTTTGCATTTGCATGGCAGGCCCTGGAACCACTGAGCTAAATCTCCGGCCCACGAATATAGAATTTAATCAGAATAAATCAGCTCTTCAGTTGGTCACAGAAAGTTCTGAACCCAATGAACTAATTAAGGTGCAAACAACTATGGGAACTACTTAAGCTGTAACCAATTGACTGGAAGGTTATATAGCCAATTAAGTTGTTTTCGGTTCTCACCTGTGTTTTTCTATAAGTGCTGTCTGATCAGCACTTACAGGTTGTTGGCTGGAGTTCTCAGAATCTGTTTTGGAAGCTACTCAATTTCTGAATTGTGGTTTTGTTTGTTTGTTTGTGACAGGGTGCCACTATTTAGTTCAGGCTACCCTTCAATTCACTCTGTAGTACAGGCTGGCTTCAAATGTACAGCGACCTTCCTGGCTCAGCCTTCCAAGTGCTGGGATTATAGATGTGTGCCACCAGGCTTGATTTGCATTTTATTCTTATTTGCTCAAATAAGCCCTACTAAACTCAGCTGGCCTAAGGAATTTTCCCTTTCTTTTCTTTTTTTTTTGGTCCTTGGGGAATTGAACATGAAGCTTTGCTCAAGCAAAACACAAGGTCTACCAGCACAGGAATTTTTTTTAACAAGGGAAATTTATTTATCCCAAAAGCCAGAGGAATCTGCCTTCTGGTGTCCAGGCCCCGTCTTAGTAGCAATGAGGGAAAGCTGCTAGCTTCTTTAATAAACAAAGAAACACGAATTTCCTGCAGATGTGCCTTCAGCCTCCTAAATGATGAAAACCATGTTACCAGCCAGTGGAAGAGTCTCCTAGAAGCTGGGTCCTAATACTGTGAGAACCAGCAGTCTTGGAGAGCCTTTTTGGTGCTTCTGTGCCCTTGGTGAGAATTCGGTCCAGATACACAGATGGCCAGACAGTGCACCAGTTGAATACAGGAAGGAAGGTGGGGGAGCCACAGCCTCTGCCCAGTAAGAATCTGGCTCCCTGTTCCTGCCTGCACACAAGCTGCACCTGGGGTTCCAGGAACTAGTGTGATTGTGAAGCTTCGTGACTGACGTTTTTACTCAGAGGTTTCTTTGGAATTGTAATATGTCTTGTCTTTTTCAGATGGTCAGTGTTCCCTCAGGGGCCGTGCCGGTCTGTAAAGAACATTACCTATCCCAGTTATCACTGGGCTGCAGGCGATGGTAGCCAGGAATGCTGTGTGCCTTGTTCAAGAAATCAAGATCCTCTGTCTTTGGGTCTCACACCTAACATCATCATAAATGTGCTAGGCATTAGGGTCCTTCTTTTGCTTTTTTGTTTTTACTTAACTATACTGGGAAAAGCATGTTATTTTGGACTTTCTGTTTATACCATGGGCCCTCTAATGTCTGTCTGACACTAGGAGGGATTCAGTTGGGTGCTGAGGATTGAACCCAGGGCCTTTACACTGATCTACATCCTTAACTTTAATTTTTACTTTTCAGACCTTATGTAGGCAAGACAAATAGAACACAGAAAGGAAATCTTGCCTAAATAAATTATGGCCTAAAAAGGGTAATTATCTGTTTCTAGACAAATAAATAAATAAATAAATAAATACAGCCAAAACAAAACACCAGCCAAGTGTTGATGCAATTTTTTAAAGTAGGAAATGAAGTTCAGAGTTCAGGGTTCTTCTAAATCTATCCTGCTGTCGTTTTGAATCATTGTTACAAGGACTTATGCTCTTACAGGAATCAGGATCATGTAATGCCCTTTCCAGAATGCTTACTCCTTTCTACAAAACCTACAAGCTTAGGGTGGTGTCGAATTTGTGATTGTTCTGCTTCAGTCTCTCAGAGTAATGGGATTACAGAAACACGCCACAGAATTGCTCATAGGAAGTTGCAGGTCAAGTTAGGTTAAGGTCAAGGACCAGGCACCTGAGCTTTACAAAGTAGTAGTAGCTAGTGCTGAGGGCTATGCTGGAGCAATTCTGATGTTAGTGAATTAGGGCAGGAAGTACAGAGCAGTAGTTAATTGGTCTTATATCAAATATGTTTTATTTTATTTTGGCACTAGGGATCAAACCCAAGGATTCTCTACCACTGAACTACAATGCCAGGCACCCCCCACATTACAATTTTAAGATGGTATGTCTTTTCATTGCTAGGTGAAAATACCTGACAGAAATTAAAGAAGAGGTTTATTTTAGCTCACAGTTTGTAGAGGTTTCAGTCCATAGCCAGCTGGCTCCAAGGCAGAGTGGTGTGGCAGAGAGACATGGTGGGAGAGAAACAGTCCATGGCAGGGTAGGCAGAAAGCAATGAGCCTGCCTTCCCTCTCTCCATTTTTTTTTTTTTTTTTGAGACAGGGTCTCGCTTTGTAGTTCAGGCTGGCCCTGAGCTCACTATGGTGCCCAGGCAAGCCGCCACGAACTCAGCAATCCTCCTGTCTCTGCCTCCTGAATGCTGGGATGACAGGCGTGAGCCACCACGCCCGGCATTGTGGTATGCGGTGTTGATTGTTGGTGGGCGTGTCTCCACACCCAGCATTATATGTGATTACCGGGGATCGAACTCAGGACCTTGCGCTTGAGAGGCAGGCGCCGGAACCACTGAGCTAACCCTCCGGCCCCCTTCTCTCCATTTTTATTCTATCCAGACTAAACCAAATGGATGGTGCTGCTCAGGGTGGGTCTTCCTTTTATTCACACCCAGAACTATGCTAAATCAATTAGTTTAATTTAGCTTTTTCACACCCTTAACCTGTATTCACATACTGTAGACACAGCCTCCTCCCAAAATCCCCACCTATGAGCATATGAAGCTTTGGGGGGACATTTAGACACAAGCCATAACACAAGGTCTCCTTAAATTGCTCAGGGTAGCCTCGCATTTGCGATCTTTCTGCTTCAGTCTCTCAGAGTACTGGGATTACAGGCACGTTCCACCCCTCTAGCTCTATGGTCTAATTCTTACTAACCACTGATAGACTATCTGTCTGTCTGTCTGTCTGTCTGTCTGTCTATCTATCTATCTATCTATCTATCTATCTATCTATCATCTTTTTAAATAGGGTCTAGTTTTATAGTTCAGGCTGGCCCTGAACTCACTATGTAGCCCAGGCAAGCCTTGAACTCAGCAATCTTCCTGCCTTCGCTTCCCAAGTGCTGGGATTAAAGGCGTGAGCCACTATACCCAGCATTATTATTGTTTTTTTTTTAATTTTTAAATTTATTTTGCGGTTCTGGGGATTGAAAGGCTCTTGTGCATCCAAGGTTGGTGTGGTAACACTTGAGCTAAATCCCCAGCCCTTATTTTGGTTTTTTAACGACAGAGTCTCATGTAGTTCAAACTGGCCCTGAAGTCATTATACAGCTCAGGCTGCCTCGAATTTGGCAATCCACCTGCCTCAGTCTCCCAAGTGCTAGGATTGCAGGCATGTGCCAACAGACTCTGATTAATTGTTGAACTTGGCTAAACCATTTTCCTAAGAATCCACACACGTATCTAGGATGTGTCTGGCATACAGGACATCTATAGTGAACAAAGCAGTCTGCAACCTTGTCTCCAAAAAAAATACTTCAACCATCCCGGAGTTGGAGTTGCAGCTCAGTGGTAAAGCTTAGCGTGCGTTAGTACTGGGGTTGAATCCCCAGCAACAAAAACAAAACACTAGAAGACAAGACTTTTAACGCGAGCGCTACTGTAAGATGAAAATCAGATCAATTCCAAGTGCCATGTGGTTTAGATGAGATAAACCAGTAAGAGATTATTCAACTCTGTGCCTAGCACATGAAAAGTGCTCAGTTATTACTGGAGAAGCCTAGACAAAGCAAGGTTGATTTACGATTTAGATTTATGATTTACATTGGGGTTTTACTTTAGCATATGATCATGTGATTCTCTCAATCAGATCGGCACATGGGGCCTCTTCAGTGAGAGTCTGATAAGCGTCTGTTTTTTTCTTTTTTTTTAGACAGGGTCTCGCTTTGTAGTTCAGGCTGGTCCTGAGCTCACTATGTAGCCAAGGCAAGCCTGGAACTCAGCAATCCTCCTGTCTCTGCCTCCTGAGTGCTGGGATTACAGGCGTGAGCCACGACGCCTGGTACTGTGGTCTGTGGTATTGATTGCTGGTGGGCGTGAATCACCACGCAAGTCTCCCTCTAAGCTTTAGGGTGACTTTAAATTCACTATGTAGTCCGGGCTGGCTTCGAATTTATGGCAATCATCCTGCTTCAGCCTCCCCAGTGGTGGTATAGGTATGTGACACCACTCCGAGATTCTTCCTTTCTAAAGCGTGTGAGGCAAAATCCCTATTCTGGGGCTGCAGATTTAGCTCAGTGGTTCCGGCGCCTGCCTTGCAAGCGGAAGGTCCTGAGTTTGATCCAGTAACCAAATACAATGCTGGGTGTGGTGACTCAGGCCCACCAGCAATCAATACCACATACCACACTGCCTGGTGTGGTGGCTCACGCCTGTAATCCCAGCACTCGGGAAGCAGAGGCAGGAGGATTGCTGAGTTCGAGGCTTGCCTGGGCTACATAGTGAGCTCAGGACCAGCCTGAACTACAAAGCGAGACCCTGTCTCAAAAAAACAAACAAAAAAAAACCCAATCCCTATCTCTGAAAACCTTGGAAGCTAAGGCGCCTAAGTACTGGCAGAGCAAGAAACCTCTGGGAGGAGTCTTATTTGGCTTTTGTACCGCCTATCTGCTGTCAAGCGGTATTTCCCATTGGCTAATCTAGCTCTGAGACTCACTCCTTTCCCGCTATGTCAGGTTGCTGTCCAATGTATGCCTCTCTATCCAGTTTCGTCCCGCCCCTTCAGCCACGCCTCTCTGATGCATTCGTGCCATTGGCAGACCTGCCGGGACAAGATGGCGACAATGCGCGTGCGCGCTCGTTCCAATCCCCTTTTCTGGAGGAGGAGCGAGCGGTCAGGACTGACGAAGGCAGACTGTGCTCCGCCAGGGTGGAAGGCGGCAGCGGTGTTGGGCGGGGCCGGGCTCAAGGGCTGGCACTCGGGTTGCGGAGCTGCCTGCGAGTCGCTGCCGAGCTCCGGACACTCGGCCCGGCCGCCCGCGCTGAGCGCCCTTGCACGGTGGTGACTGCGCTGCTGGCCCGCCGCGGCGTCGCGCGTGAGTGTCCAGCATGACGGAGCTGAGGCAGAGGACGCCTCGCGAGCCGGACGCGCCGCCCGAGGACAAGGTAGCACGGCGGGTGGGCGCGGCCGGCAGCGGAACGAGGTAGCCCTGGGCTCAGTAGTCCTGGCTGGATCGGCCGGGAGCGCACAGAGGGTACTGGGGCCACGGGCAGCTGTGGGGGTTGATGCCGGAGGTCCCCAAGGAGCGCGTGAGGGTCGCGCACTGCCGCCTGCCTGGGCAGGAAGGTCCCCACGAGACCTCGGCTGTGCGGACTCGGGTCTGTGGAACTTCCCTGCATGGACTACGGGTTCATCGCTCTCTGTTGGGTGGGGGAATCAAGACAAGACCATCAGATTTATCTCATGGGATACATAAGCCCTTCTTGGAAATTAGATTCATTTAGCAGAAACGTGTTGGTTTCGCGCAGTGACCAGCCTGTTAGCGGGTGGGGGGGGGGCACGTCCCTTCCCACCGGGTGGGCTCTTTTCCTGCGCCTAGCTGAGCTCTGATGGGGTAAAGAAGGGAGGTAAAAAAGGAGGCCATCTTGGGGACACAGCCGAGTGGGGTGGGGGTAAAAGGAGTGGACTCCTGTTTGATGTGCATGGTTTGTGTAAAGACAGGGGAGAAAGAGCGATTGTGTTATTGTGGAGGTTTGAATGACAACATAAGGCCAGGGCGAACTCGAACTCACCGTGATCCTCCTAACTCAGCCTCCTGAGTGTTGGGATTACCGGAGTACGCCACAATGCGGGCAAATTTGCGGTTTTTGTGGTAGTGTTTATGTTTGTAGAGCTGTGAAATGATCAGGAGCAGCATGTTTGGATAATTGATTGCGCAGCAATGCGTTGAATAGACAGAGGGACCTGAACCGGAATTACTTTGTTAGCTCAGGGGTTGCCAGCAGATGTTTTCTTAGGCCCACGTGTTGCTTTAAAAGAAAGTTTCTCCTGAGACTGAATTGCTTGACCGGAAGATCTACCCTGACATTCTTACCTGAGTAACAGTGGCCAGAATGGAGATCATCTGTTCCCACCAGTCTCCGTTGTTGCTTTACTACCAGTCCCGGAGCACCCACTCGCACAGTCTGTACTTTTTGCTCACTGGGGAGACATCAGGAAGGCACAAGACACGATTTGTGACAGGTTGTAAGAGGGCAGTTTTGCTAGGAGGAATGCTTCCGGTGAAAGATAATGGGATTTTTTAAATAACCTTTTTTTGTTATTATGTTGGCAGTGGATCGCGAGAAGAGAACTGTCCAAATGGATATTTAGGACAGAGATTGCCGAACATTTAGGGTTAGGGGTGCAGGTTTAAGAGTTGCTTGCAGAGATGAGATACTTTGAATCTTTTATCTTAGTTGAATGTCTTGGTTCATCCCAGGGACTGTGCATCCAAACTGTGTGTAAGACTAAGTGGGTGAGTGCGATGTTCAGAACTTTATAAAGGCCCTGTGGCTCTGTCGGAGGGTGGGTCACACTTGATATTGATGGGACTCAGAAGGCAAAGAAGGTGTGAAAAGAAAATGCATAATAGCTGCTAAGCTATACTTTTGAAGAGTTAATTTTATGATAATTAGACATGGTAAAGAAAACAACCATAGGGTTTTGTAATGAAACCAAGTTTTTAGTTTTTGAGTCCCAACTTCCTGGAGGTGTCCTCCAAAGATAAAGTTGCCTGTTGATTCTGACTTTTAAAACATCTCTGTGTTAGGTGGGGAGGACATGAGGAGCTGTCCAGCGAAAGGCTTCTAAATTGACAACTCCACTTGTAAGAGTGGTTTTGTGTACACAGTGGAAGGTCCCTGGGGTTGTGAGGTTCACTAGGTGCTTGTTCCCCTATATACAGCAGCTGTACATTCTGTTAAGAGCATGATGTGGACCATTAGCCCAGAGCAAGATATTCAGCTTCTTACTGCATCATTATTTCTAAATTGTCGTTACGAGGTTTTTAAAATGAGAGTCCATTCATGGGGCTGGAGGGTTGGCTCAGTGGTTCCGGCGTCTGCCTCGAAAGCGCAAGGTCCTGAGTTCGATCCCCGGTAACCACATATAATGCTGGGCGTGGAGACTCACGCCCACCAACAATCAATACCGCATACCACAGTGCCGGGGCATAGTGGCTCACGCCTGTAATCCCAGCACTCGGGAGGCAGAGACAGGAGGATTGCTGAGTTCCAGGCTTGCCTGGGCTACACATAGTGAGCTCAGAGCCAGCCTGAACTACAAAGCGAGACCCTGTCTCAAACAAAAAAAAAAAAAAAAAAAAAAAGAGGGTCCATTCGAGAGACTGAGGCAGGAGGATCTCCACAAGTTCAAGGCCAGCCTGGACTACATAATAAGTTAAGGACAACCTGAACTGCAAATTGAGATGCTTTGTCAACAACAACAGCAACAACAACAACAACCCAAATAAAATAAGGGTCTACTTAAAAAATTATGAATGTGTTATTTGCTTTTGATGAACATTATAGTAAAAAGCTTTAAGAATGTTGGTCTATTCTGTTGCATATTTGGTGAAATCCTACTTCCATGATTCTGGATCTGCCAATATCCCTGTGCTGTAATCCAAGGACATTAGAAATAACAAAACAAGGATGTCTTTTTAAGGAAATGAACTGTGAAGTGGGAACTTTCTTATTTCATGGTAGAAGAATCCAGAGGACAAATTTCAGATCAGTTCTTTAAAAAGCAAGAGCAAATTTGAAAGATTCCTTAAAACGTGGGCCAGGGATTTAGCTCAGTTGTTCTGGAGTCTACCTTGCAAGCACAAGGTTTCAAGTTCGAATCCCTGGTAACCACATACCACAGTGCTGGGTGTAGTGGCTCACACCCACCAGCAATCAGTACCACACACCACAATGCCAGGCCTGGTGGCTCACACCTGTAATCCCAGCACTTGGGAGGCAGAGGCAGGAGGATTGCTGAGTTCGAGGCTAGCCTGGGCTACATAGTGAGCTCAAGGTCAGCCTGAACTACAGTGACACCCTGTCTCAAATAAAAATAAAAAATGTTACAGTGCTTTAAGTTGCAAACATGTCTTGTAAATACATAGACAATTGCTAGTGTTAAAATAGTCTGGTAGGGCTGGACATTTAGCTCAGCGGTTCTGGTGCCTGCCTCATAAGCGCAAGGTCCTGAGTTTGATCCCTGGTAACCACATACAATGCTGGGCATGGTGACCCATGCTCACCAGAAATCAATACCACATACCACAGTGCTGAGCATGGTGACTCACACCTGTAATCCCAGCACTCGGGAGGCAGGAACAGCCTGAACTACAAAGCGAGACCCTGTCTCAAAAAAAAAAAAAAAAATCTGGTAAATGTGTTTATAAAATTCAGGAGATATTTTGTTATATTTAGCATCCTGGAATGGAATTTTCAAAGCCAATTGCTAATAAAAGAAATGTTTTCTTCTGGGATCTGTGCTTATAATTTTAGGCACCAAGCATACATAGTATAGCTTCCAAACTAAGAGACTTGAAATCTAAGCTTCGAGAGTGATCTTTTTCTTGCCCAACTATGTTTTTCTAATAGAGCTTAGGAAATAAAAGGATGAATTTATGGTTTCCTGGTATGGTGGTGCACTCCTGTAATCTCTGAGGCAGGAGGATCGTCCTGAGTTTGAGGCCAGTCTGAAACTACATAGGGAGAGTCTATCTCGAAAGACCAAAAAGAAAAAAAAAAAGTTTGGATTGCCATTTAAGATTGATTTGGAAGTTAAAGTGAAGGTTCTGGAGTTTTCTGCTTTGCTTAGAAACAGAAATGCTATTAAAATGAGAGCTTTTTTTTTTTTTTTGAGACAGGGTCTCACTTTGTAGTTCAGGCTGGCCCTGAGCTCGCTATGGTGCCCAGGCAAGCCGCCACGAACTCAGCAATCCTCCTGTCTCTGCCTCCCGAGTGCTGGGATTACAGGCGTGAGCCACCACGTCCGGCATTGTGGTATGCGGTGTTGATTGTTGGTGGGCGTGTCTCCATGCCCAGCATTATATGTGGTAACCGGGGATCGAACTCAGGACGTTGCCTTTGCAAGGCAGGCGCTGGAACCACTGAGCTAACCCTCCGGCCCTAAAATGAGAGCTTTACTTATTTCAAGGTTTTGTTTCTCCATCAATAAAATCAACATAGAGAAGATTAACAAATGACATTCTTTAGAAAGGGGGTGTTCATTTTAATTGAAAACAGCTCTGGAGAGCAGGTCTTTAACCAGTGTAGTGGCATATGCATGTAATCCCAGTGCTCTAGGAGACTGAGACAAAAAGATTGAAAGTTCATCTCCTTACCCCACTTAGTGATTTAGCAAGACCCTGTCTCAGAAATAAAGATTTGAGGCTAGTTGCACACCTGTAATCCCAGCAGTCTGACAGTCTGGGGCAGGAGGATTTTAAATTTGAACCCAGCTCAGGCAATTTTAGTGAGAACCTGTCTCAAAAAATTAAAAATTAAAGCCGGGCGTGGTGGCTCACGCCTGTAATCCCAGCACTCGGGAGGCAGAGACGAGAGGATTGCTGAGTTCCGGGTTTACCTGGGCTACATAGTGAGAGCTCAGAGTCAGCCTGAACTACAAAGCGAGACCCTGTCTCAAAAAAAAAAAAAAATTAAAATTAAAAATGGGCTGGAGATAGAGCTCAGTGTAAAAGCCCTGGGCTCTCAAATACCCATCTCCCCTCCAAAAAAACAAGCCTTGGGGATATAGCATAGCATGAAGGCATGAAGCCTTGGATTCAGTCCTCAGACACTCTCTCACTCTCTCTATCTCTGTCTCTGTCTCTGTCTCTCTCTCTCACACACACACACACGCACACAGAACAGTTGCTTAACTGTCAACTATAGCTGTCTACACTAAGCCCAGCTCTGCCACTTGCTAGCTCAACAAAGCACCTAATTTGTTTAAGCCTCAGCGTGTCAGTCCCTGAAACGAGAGTGATAACTCTGTGTGTGCTTCCTGGAACACTGGAGTGGTTTCTCTGTGTCCTGTGAGTGTGCACATTACACAGGGCAGGCAGAGCTTGTCACAACGTAATGACATGTTAGCTACTGTTGCTACTGATTAAAAGGTATTTTTATAGGAAAGACTGTTTAGTTTGGGAAGGTGATTAAATCTGCGCCTTGTTAGTGTTTGGTGTAGCCTACTGATTAATCACTGTTTAAGAAAATTTTCTTGGGCCAGAGATTTAGCTCAGTGGTTCCAGCTCCTGCCTAGCAAGTGCAAGGTCCCTGGTGGGATCCCTGGTAATCACATACAATAATACTGGCAATCAGTACTACATACCACAAATGCTGGGATTGGTGGCTCAAGCCTGTAATACCAGCACTCGGGAGGCAGAGGCAGGAGGATTGCTGAATTCAAGTCTTGCCTGAGCTACGTAGTCCAGGCAAGCCTGGAACTCATCAATCCTCCTGCCTTTACCTTCAGAGCTGTGGGATTACAGGATTACAGTCTACCATTGTGGTATGTGGTACTGATTGCCTGTAAGCAGGAGTTATCATGCCCAGTATTGTATTGTTATATCTGTTTACTTGGAATCAAACTCAGATCTTGTGCTTGCTAGGCAGGTGCGGGAACCACTGAGCTAAATCTCCAGCCCTCATTAATCACTTTTAAAGCAGTTTTACAGAAAGGCCTTGGCCTTCTGTGAGTTGGTTTTCAGTTCATTTTACTGAATTTTTCAATACTCAGGTCACAGTAAGCAACTATAGGAGGAATATGGAACACTGGGCACTGCTGTGCGCACTTACCTTCTTCACAGCATTAGGGGTAATATGTTTTAGGACTCTGGTGAGAAGATGGTTTTCTGATGCAGTTTAAGTGTGAACTGTTGAGATAAAATCTTACTGTATGAGCTATGAGCATCTCAGATATAGGATAAATATATTATCTTTTTTGAGACAGGGTCTTGCTTTGTAGTTCAGGCTGGTCCTGAGCTCACTATGTAGCCTGGGCAAGCCTCGAACTCAGCAATCTTCCTGTTTCTTCTTCCTGAGTGCTGGGATTACAGGTTTGAGCTACCATGCCCTGCACTGTGGTATGTGGTATTGATTGCTGGTGGGTGTGAGTCACCACACCCAGCATTGTATGTGGTTATCAGGGATGAACTCAGGACTATGTGCTTGCGAGGCAGGTGCTGGAACCACTGAGCTCAATCTCGGCCCTATTTATCTCTTTTATAAATTTTTTTTTTTTTTTAGTATTGAGAAATGACTTTGGAATTAAAAAAGTGGCAAACTTGATTTGTCATGTTACCCACCATGTCAGGTTTCTTATGTTGCTTAAAGAGTTCAATTTTGTCTTAAAAACTCACTTAACATTTATAATGATATATAACTAGTTCTGTCAGAAAGCTAGTTTTGTTTAAATGTGTTGTATTTTGTGCAATTTGATATATATTGTATTAGAAGACTTCTGTATCTTTAAATATGTGGGTTGTTCTCATCAGGTATTAGATCCTTGGCCTGAAAGGATCCTTAGTGGTGGTTGCTTTATAGAAGATGCCAAAGCCCAGAGAGTAAATTTCACACCCAAGGTGACATAGCTGGTGAGACGCAAAGGTTATAGTAGAAAGGTTTTCTAATTCCTGCTTTTTTCTTTCCCTCATGGCATTATATAATGCTGCCTTCAAGGATATACAGCCAATCTGCAGACTCTAAAGCTTCATTGGGGCTAAAGATGTAGGTCAGTGGTAGAGTGCTGCCTAGCACAGAGGAGGCCCCAGGTTTCATTCCCAGCACCACACACACACACACACACAGCAATACACACCTGCATGGTTTTGCATTGATTTGCTTTGAAATAGATGCCCAAATATCACTTCTTTTTCTTAGGTGGCCACAAATCAGAAAAATAGCAAAATACATTTTTATATGATGTCAAAAAAAATTTTTTTTTTTTGAGACAGTGTCTCGCTTTGTAGTTCCGGCTGGCCCTGAGCTCACTCTGTAGCCCAGGCAAGCCTTGAATTTAGCAATCCTCCTGCCTCTGCCTTCCGAGTGCTGGGATTACAGGCGTGAGCCACCACGCCCTGCATTGTGGTGTGTGGTATTGATTGTTGGTGGGCCTGACTCTCCACGCCCAGCACTGTATGTGGTTGCCAGGGATCAAACTCAGGACCTTGTGCTTGCGAGGCAGGCGCCAGAACCACTGAGCTAAATCTCTGGCCCGGTGTCAAATATTTTAAAAAGTGAGGTCTCAGCAGGTATGGGGTTTTGCTGGATTTTGTTTTGAAAATGTTGATTAGCTGAGATTTTCCTAGTTATTACAAACCAATGATTATTTATGTGTTTCGAAACCCATCCCTAGTAGTGGCTGCTGGAGCATCTCAGAAAGGGCCTCACGGAATGTTGCTGGGAGACCTAAGGTTGCACCCAGCGGCAGCCAGGCTGCCTAGAAAAAGTGCATTCTTCCTGGGCCAGGCCGCTCGGCCTGGAACTATTTGTCTTAGCAGTAATTCAGCCTTCATTGTTCAGCACTTCTGCTCACAGCACTGCTGACTCCCGTCTGCTCTCTTGTAGGCTCTGTGGCTCTAAGCAAGGCCAGGGTCAGTGGTTGTGAGAAGGACACCCAGGGTTTTCCCTCCAGTTTTGGTCCCCAGGAATTTATCTTTTCTCTGCTGATTTAAAGACATTTTGAGGATGAACACAGGGCTTCTTATGTGCTAGGCAAGAGCCTTTCCACTGAGATATATGCCCAGCAACAGAAATTGTATGATTTTGAATGTATCTGAGACATTCTTTTAAAATGAATCTTGTGAGCTAGGCACAGTGGTAAACACCTTAATTCTAGTACTTGGGGAGGCTGAGACAGGATGATTTGTCATGAGTTGGAGGCCAGCCTCAAACTGACCCTGTTTCAAGACAAACAAACAAAAAACAAACAGAATTACTCTTGTAACTAATTTCACAGTAGATTTTTTTTGGTTTTCTTTTTTTTTTTTTTTTTTGAGACAAAGTCTCTGAATAGTTCAGGCTGGCTGTGAACTGTTTATAGCCCAGATGGGTCTTGAACTCAGGCTCCTGCCTCGGCTCTCTGAATGCAGAGATTTTTTTTTTTTTTTTGAGACAGGGTCTTGCTTTATAGTTCAGGCTAGCTCTGAGCTCACTATGTAGCCCAGGCAAGCCTGGAACTCAGCAATCCTCCTGCCTCTGCCTCCCGAGTGCTAGGATTACAGGCATGAGCCACCATGCCCGGCAGAGATATTTTTATATATTTTTTATTTTATAGGTACATTGTATGTGTATGTAGGTGTGTTTTCTTTTTTTGACCTAGTACTGGGAATTGAACTCAGGACTTTTCACTTGCCATCCAGGTGCAGTGCCACTGAGCTAAATATGACATTTGCCATAGGGAATTTGTACCTGTAATATGATTAATATGATGTATCTTGCTTCTTTTTTTCATCAGTTCCTTTCCCTCCCATTGACCTTTCTTCCACTACTTACTTATAAAAGCTTTCCTTTTTTTTTTTTTCTATTCAGCGCAGAGATTTTAGACCATAAAGATCACTCTTGAACTGAGAGAGTCCATGTCTGATACTCCTGGGTTTCGCCTCGGCCTCTCCTGGCCCCACATAGCTGGAGTGTGCTCCTGCCCCAGTGTGCTGGCCTGCCCCTTGTTGAGGCAGCCGTGAAGTGATGGCACAGCCGCTCCTCTGGTTTGAGATGGGGGCCCGAGACCGACTTTTGCCAGGGTCCTGCTCAGTGAGTACTGCTGATTTGTTCTGGCATCAATCAGAATTGCCGCTTCCACTTTTGTCACACCATGGCTGCTGGGTTGAGGAGTAGTGAAGCACCCCGTGCTGTCCCCACCAGCTGGCGCCACGTGCCAGCCTCTGATCTTTGTCCTTGTGTTGTTTTCTGAGAAGTAGCAATGGCACTGGGCTTGGTAATTTATAAGGAAAGTTAAACTTTATTATTTTATGTGGACTAGGCAGTGGCCCAAATTTGAGGGGTGCGAAGAGTATACTCTGAGGCCTCCTTCCTCCCTGTAGAGGAAGCTCCCTTCTGGGCTGTGGTGCTCCTGAGCGCTGCTCTCTATGGGGGAAGGACCTGACCTGTCTTGTCACAATCAGATGTCCTTTTCTTAGGGTGGGGAGAGTGTGCAGGTCACTCTGTATTCCAGGCCGACCTTGAGCTTGCTGCAATCCTCCCACCTCAGCCTCCGTAGTGCTGGCATTCCATGCACGCTGTGGGTGTCCTTTTGATTAGTTTCTTGTGGCATCAACTTTTTTGTGTTAGGTCCTCGCAGCGCCTGCTTAGTGCTTCTCTCTGCAGATTGCTGAGTTTCTAAAGGACCTCTGAGGCCCAGATTTACAGGCATTACTGTTCTTGGTCTCTGACACCGAGGGTCCCTTCGTTGTGACCCTTGGCTGCATCCTTTGGTGTCCGGTCTGGAAGCATTCCTAGGTCTCCTGGTCAGCGCAAGGTGATCTATCTCCACTCAGAACCCTTTTCCTCTAGTCCTCTCTTCTGTTAAGAGACACAAAGGTGCCCAGAGACTTGCCCTGTGTGTCTCTGGGGCTCCCTGCCCAGGCTATGACACAGCTTCTAACCAGATTTTACCTGGAGCTCTCGTCTGTTGCTCTTACCTGTTTTACATAGTTCAGGACCTGCTAGGCTTAAACTTTTCTAAGTAAGCACCCTCCTCCCTCAGGGACTTGCTCTCAACATCTTCTGTTCTAGACCATCTGTCCTCACTCACTTCCGGTAGTTGTGAAACTACCCCGAATTATGGAACTGAAGGACAGAATCCTTTCCGTATCTCTTAAGGAGCTCTTCCACCTGCTTTGTACCTCTGTGCCATGAACCTGCTTCTTCTTACTTCTTTCTAATCCTTGAAATATGGTCATTAGCCACCCTCTCCCCCATTTCCATCTACGTAATTCCACTTTCTTGCTGGAAGTGGTTTTTGTAGAAATCACAGGGTTTCATCATTCATAGAACACATCATTGTCTAAAGCATCTTCTTGTGCATATAGCCATTTGTGACTGTCAAGGTGACCACGTGTAATGAATATAGTTTGCTTTTTTACACTCTTAGAAGCATGGTACCACATTATTAAGTTTGGGAGTGGTTTCCATAGGGTAGTGGTTATCATGTTTGCCTCACACATCAAGTTTAAGATTCCTGTACACAGTATTTCAAACACTTTTATGATTATGAAAGAAATAGAGGAAAATAAGAGATAGTCAACT
>PVIC010013746.1:0-37617 GCA_004025085.1 Thryonomys swinderianus | reverse complement strand
TAAATCAGGGGTTCTTAGAGTGTCACACGGTGTGGTTTATTTTCCTAACTGGGATATTTGACGGAATCTAAAGACATATTCTCAGCTGGAGCCATAGATGCTACTGACCTCTTGGTGTTTGAGTCCAGGGTGTGCTGCTAAAAATCCTCATGCACGGAGCAGAAGGGGACTAGGTGGCTGAAGACAACTAGTCCAGTGGGAGACGAGATGAGCTTGTAGTGCAAGGTCCTGATAAGACTGTCAATTGCATTTACAGTAAGAAGGAGAAGCCCGGAAGGTGATGAGTAGGAAGATAAGATGGTTTAATAGCTGTCCCAATAGCATCGTTTCCTTACTGAGGTTGATCCCTAACAGGGCAAACCTTTCAAGAGGAAGTGCCAGTTGTCATAAGAAGAAAGTGTTCAAGTAAGAAGGGGGACTGCAGAGGAGGGAGGAAGAATGAAAGAAAGGGGAAATAAATAAAATGAAGAAAGCAAGAAAGATGGATCCAAACTTCAGTACATAAAAGAGAGGAAGGGGGTTGAAGGGTGAGTAGGAGAATGAAGAAAATAAAAGAATCAAGATACCAATCCCTTATGATGAGTGAGATCATTATACACACAGACAGACAGACAGACAGACAGACAGACAGATAGATAGATAGATAGATAGATAGATAGATAGATATTGCACACATACCTAGAATGCACCAATAAACTGCATTAAAACAAAACAGAACAAAATCAAAAAGATAGATTTGAGTACTGAACCAGCAGAAATGATCTGTTGTTCTTTTGGACGCCAAGTTGGTTAAAATTTCCTGAAAGCCTGGCAATTTAGTGACATGATGAGACCCTATCTCAAAAATAAAATAAAAAAAGAGTGAGGAATGTACTTCAATGCCAAGGCTCTGAATTCCATCCACAGTACTAAGGAAAGGAAAAGAAAAACAAACAAACAAACAAAAAGCAATTTCATGGTTATAACATCAAAGAAATGTCAGTAACTTTTTGAAACAGTAAACTAAATTTAGATGCAACAACCCCCCACCCCGGCACGTTCCTTCAGTAGTTATAGGTAGTGGCCAATAGGAAAGGAGAGGACATGTAGTCAGAGCTATGCAGCAATTTTAAGAATTCCTTTATTTTTTGATTTTTTCTATCATCATCTAATAGGCTGGTGTTATAACAGTCGTAAATTTAATAAGAGAATTGAAAAAAATAGAAATTTGATGAACTCAAAAGGGTAATTTTTATTGAAAAGTCAGAAGCAATGGATCGAATATTTTCCTTTTATTTCATCAGAATCAATTTTTCTAACTTCAGTTGGAATTCCTGAGAACAGACAGGCACGTCCCACATTTCTACCTACCCAGAAATATTTTAACCATGTTCCAACTTTTAATGTTCTAAACTTTAGTGATCTAACATTTGATGTTCTCTCAAATTCATTCATCTAAAATATAAACATCTGATTTATTAAGTAAATATGAGAAAGACAAAATTAAAAAGTTAAAGCTTTCTGTTCAAAATTTAATAGCAGCCTGTGAAATTTTCTGAATAATGATACCATTTTCTGCATTTGACTGACCCCAGTCATATGTCAATGAAAATAAATAAATGTAGCAATAATGATTGTGTGGCAGAAATGAAGTATGTACCAAAAGAGTTTCACTTCCCCAAAATCTCATGAAGAAGACACAAATAATTTAAACCTAGACAGAATATGTATATTTTGCTTTATTTCCACTACTATCTTAATGATTTTCCATTTCTTTATATTTGAAATTCCTCAGTATTTATGTCACTATTGAGGACTTTTACTATTGAAAGTGAAGTATATAATTAAATTTTTGAATAGATGCTTTCATCACACTACATCTATTTGGAAATGTAGAATTTTCTATGTGCTTTCATATGTCTATATTGTATGTGTTAAAAACATCAATATTCATATAACTATCATGTAATTCCTGTCACGAGAGGTACTTTATTAGTTATTTAAACATGCTATGTCAAATAAGTACTTATAAAAATCAAAATTTCTAAAATGTAAAGGGAACAAACTGTATATACTCAATGAAATTTAATTGATAGTGACATATGATTTACATATGATGAAATCTTGTATAGTCTAAAGATGTTTTTCTGAAAATAATTGAAAGAAATACGCAGCACAAATGAGTAACAGAACACTTTGTTGCACCTTCAGCCCGACCAAATATGGCAGGATGGTGCCTTTTCCTTCATGAGGGGCCTCAGCGCAGATTCCCTGCCCATGATTCGACTGTGGGAACAGTGTAATTAGGACACATGATGTGGAGATGTAAATAAAATGTAAATAAACAAGATCAATAAAAGACAATAGCATAAAAAAGAGCAGAAATGCTGCTATAATCCACCATAGCCAATGCATGTAAAAATGTACCTCAGTTTGGTTTAATTGTATTAGGTGTTTTATCTGATTTTTGGCCTGTTTGTCTGTTAATCTATTTATGATAACTTTATAACGACTTATAGGATAAATAAATGAGTCTGATTATGGAAAAATGAGAGTGTAGGAAAAGAAGAAAAACATAGAATGCTTTATGTATGTGTACAGATTCCTCACAGTGAATTTAACCATTGTGATCTGCAAACATGTACTGATAGCAAAGGAAAAATTAAAAAGGATGTTATCTTTGTCATCAATTTAGCAGTTACAAAATCGTTGTAAATGTTTTGTGTTTTAACAGTTATATATTCATTTAGTTGTAACATATACTCAGATTAGGTAAAAATGGTAGTTATATATTCGAATAACTGACTCTAAGTGTTCATAGAAAAGTAAAACTTTTGCCGGGCGTGGTGTCTCATGCCTGTAATCCCAGCACTTGGGAGGCAGAGACTGGAGGATTGCTGAGTTCAAGGCTTGCCTGGGCTACACAGTGAGCTCAGGGCCAGCCTGAACTACAAACCGAGACCCTGTCTCAAAAAAAAAAAAAAAAAGTAAAACTTTCACTGTTCTATTTCTTACAAAAAATATAGGAAGGTAAATTACTGATTTTTATCTTTAGTACCCGATTGCATAACAGTAACACTCATGTGGAGTAGATATATGGACATCACACATCTCAGCTATGTTTTCATCCTTTCTTTTCCCTCCTACCATCTATTGGTCCCCTTTTCATTTATAAAACATTATCCCCTATTTCCTATTATCTAGCTTTTATTTCAGCTCTTTATTTATATTTTGAATTTCTTACCTATGAGAAACCATATGATATGTTAGCTGGTATGCCTGATTTATTTCATTTAATAGCAACTCTAGAACTGTTCCTGACACATTGTTTAATCAATATTTTTCAAAACTTACTGCTCCTTTAATTGATTTTTTTCTCCTATATTTGTATCACTGTTAAATCACTCTCTTCTGTGTACAACGTGTAACTCTCACATTAAGTTTAATATGCTTTCATGTTAGCACTTCTGCCTTCACGTTCTTTTGAGCTGCCTTCCCATTTCTTAGCTACTCAGTTCTATAAAGTGCTTAACTGATTTTTGTACATTTACTGTCTGCAATTCATGCTATCACCATGGCCAATTCTGATATTCTTGGCTAAGTTAATTGTTTCTTATTCCAAACCTGGCTTTGTTAGCATGATGTCCTTAAAGGTAGTAAAATAATAGTCTTTGAAACAAAAGTCAAATTAAATGCCTAATGTGCTTGTATCTCAAGCTAAATAGAAGTAAGCCATTGTCCTTTTCAGAAAGACTGCACATATTTTGGTCACCCTGTGTCCCTAAGGTCACTCTTTCCCAGGCTCAGAGGCTATATTTACAATTTTTCACACAAATCTAATTTTTTTTTCCATTGCAGCAACTTTCTTGCCCCCTACTGAAGGAATTTGGTCAAATATCCTCTATCAAAACAATTTTCTTTGGACATGTGTGCCAAAACATCTTCCATTCCACTACTTTAGTAATTTTCTGCTTGAATATTTTCATATTACGGGCTGCTGACTACTTTCTTTATTGTTCCTATACCTCTATTTGAAAACTAGATTATAAACCTCATGGAAACAGAATGACTCTCCTCGGCACTTCTTTCCATCTCTCTTTCGTTTCATAGACATTCAGTATTTTATCACTGGGTGAACAAAAGGCTACGAAAAGATTTTCTTTACTAAATCTCTCTGAACAAATCACTGAGCATAAATGCAAAACCCAAAGCGACTTAAATGCATCAATTTGCTTTGAGTCTCCATCATTATCTATGTCCTTTCCTTGTTAACCTTTTTTGTTTTTTAAAGCAGGAATTGTATGTTGGGCTTGGGTTCCTCCTACACTCTTACTTAGCGCTCCTCTTTCATCACACTCTGCTCAAGTTGCTCATGACCCTCTCAGTTTCCTTGTCAGACTCCTGTGCAGCTACATAAAGAGGGACCATAATTCCTCCAGGCTGTACCTTCTCTCCAATTCCTTAGGATTCACCAGTAAGGATCCCCCCGTGCAGAGCTCTTCTCTGCGTCACCCCCTGTCCAAATTTCAGAATTTTCAACTTGAGCATCTAAGAATGTTTCTAACTAAACAGAGACCATGATCATAGCAATGCTCCAAAAAATAACTCTGATTTGTATATTCAAAACTGCTATAAATAGAATCCATCCAATTGATAAAATAAGATGCTATGATCCTTCAATGTATTTTACCCTAAAAGTCTGTCTTCTTCTATACTTTTCAATAAAACAAGACATCTTCTGACTCTATTACTGCCCAGCCTCCAATCTGCATGTCCCATCTTCTCTTCTTTCCAAACATCTTTTCCTCTACAACCAGTTATTTAATTGCTCTTATGATTAACAGCAAAATATTTAACATGGACTACAATGACTTATATAATCAGAAACCCACCACATGTTGGACATCTCCTAGGTAACATACTTTATTTTTTTTTTTCTTTTGAGACAGGGTCTCCCTTTGTAGTTCAGGCTGGCCCTGAGCTCACTATGGTGCCCAGGCAAGCCTCCACGAACTCAGCAATCCTCCTGTCTCTGCCTCCCGAGTGCTGGGATCACAAGCATGAGCCACCATGTCTGGCTTTGTAGGTAACATACTTTTAAGAAGCATTAAGGATTTAAAATTTTAATCTTTCACATTATTAAAAATATATCAGACTAGCCCCCCTCCTTATATCAAACCAGTCTCCTTTATTGTTTTTATTCACTGATTTATATATGTTTTATTTAAACTTAAAAGTATTAGGTATTTCAATAGTTCCAATACTTAGTCCCTCTCAACAGTTTAATTCAAATCTGTGTCTTCATGTTCCTTCTTGGTCACTGTCCAACCACAGTGACTTTCTTTCCAGTCACACATCCAAATTTACAGGATGATCTACATCTCTTTTATTCTCTCTGTCAAAATCCTTTTCCTCTCCCTCCCTCTGTTAATTAATAAGTGAGTTCAATCATCTTTAATTTTCAGTTGAAGTCACTTCTCTAGGTTCAGTTTCCCTGGCTAGCAAAGACTGATTCTTGTTTCTCTTCTTTAAAAACCTCAGGGCTGATGGCTCACTAAGTCCACAGTTATGTCTTTAATAATTTAATTCCAATATCATCAGTTAGGTTGTAAACCCTGTGGAAGTGCGTCATTACAGCTGGTGCCCCCCATCTGCTGTACAAAAGAACACCCTTTGTAGAAAAAGATAATGCATCTGATAGCACCTCTCCATTGTAACTCCGTTTAACTTTTAAGGTTAACTACTGAGCTAATTAAACCTTCCTCTGTCCTTTGTCAATATGTTAGCACAGGTAAAGCTCTGCCTCTTTGAACACAGCTGAATTCTCTGGGGCACAATTTATTCCTGATCTGCCAGCTGAAGTACAGATTCTATGACCTTCTCTTTCCCCTAGTGCCTTGGACATTTATTTAGTCATTTATGGTTATTTAAGTGTCAGATTATATTATTCTCTGTATTTGCCCCATAGGACACAGCCAAAGATACATCAGGATCACATTTCTAAGGAAAAGACAGCAGCATTTACAAAATCATGAGAAACATAAGTGGAAAGCACAGTCAGAATCTCATTTCTCCTTTTCCTATTTTAAAATCTTTTGTACAACAAAACAAAGTGGCCTCAAAAGCAGGAGGTTGATCACAGATGAAGTAGCCTAATTTAAAATAATGCAGGAAAAAATAAAACATGTTTTTACCATCTAATATGCCCTATTATTTGTATCACTATGAAATTATCAAATAAATATGTTGTGAGATATAAAAATAAACTGTAAAGCCATAGATAAATATATTAAAATCTATTCAAATGCATTAACAGCCTTAGCATTTTTCTGAATATCTAGATGGCCCGACTGTCCTCAGGCCTTTTTAAAAAGTTGTTACTATATATACCACATTCAATTAAATTTATTTCTTACTGTTGCTGAAATAAATAATAAAATATGAGTGTAATGTGGCCATATCAGAAATAACACAAGGTTAATTTTTGTGTATTTTTATCACTCTATGAGGAGGAATGGTGGAAAATATTCTCTTTCAGTGGACAGGCTTTAAGAAATATTACTTGTGGAGAGAGGTATCCTCTGTAGTAGTTTTTCAGGAAACCAACATGTCCTTCTAATCACCCCCTCCACCCTTATCACGTTACAAAACAAACAAACAAACAAACAAAAACAAGGTCTTCAGAGGACACAAGTTCCTACTGTCTCTAGTCAGGGTCACTGATACAACAGTAGGGAAGACCAGGTGCAATGAAAGCCAAACCCACCTGGCCACGGTGTTGTGAAGTTATAATTCAGTACAGCAGAACTGAAAATCACTCA
This sequence comes from Thryonomys swinderianus, assembly GCA_004025085.1. NCBI lineage: Eukaryota > Metazoa > Chordata > Mammalia > Rodentia > Thryonomyidae > Thryonomys > Thryonomys swinderianus. The sequence goes on along the minus strand of PVIC010013746.1, from coordinate 30,817 downwards.
ACCAATTTCTCACTTTATCTTAGCATATTAGTTTCACTGAAATGGCACAAATTAAAAGACATTAATTTTAAAAATAAAATTTCACTTGCATATATTTATTAGTAAAATTTCTGCTACACTACTGCTTAATGAAAAAAAGATAATTGCATTATTTATAAGTTTATAGAATGGCTATATAAGCAAGTAAATAAATTATCAAGTAAATAAATCACCAATCCATTTCTAAGAGCCTTTTTGTGTGTGTGTGTGTTCTCTTTTAATAAATGCTTATCTAATCCAAATACTCTTAGGAAAAGTACAGTGCAAGCCTACAACTTTCTGCTTTTGTCATAACGTACATTAGTATTCACATTTATGGAAGGAACAAGTCTCCTCAAAATTAAATGATTCGTCAGAAAATGGCTTACCACCAAGCAGTGTAAGTAACTGGAAATCTCAGAGCAATGATGGTGAAACTTAGATATCCAGTGTCCAAACTGCAACCTACATCCATTTATTTATCAAAAGTGCCAACACTGGAATTTAACCCAAATACTGAGGGTTTCGTTTAGAAAAGAAACAGTGCATATACACTTGGTTCACATGCCAACACGAAGGAAGTCCTCTGTATGCCCGCTGTGGCACCTGTGCCAGAGTTCTGCTGCCACTGTCTTAAGTATTCTGTGCTGTGCAGAACATCAACATTAACATAGAAAGGAAATTCCACAGAAAATCAGGGTGCAGAAATGCGATGAATAAACTCCAAAGGGACCCTAAGAGCTGTGGCCTCTGTGTACTCAAAGACTGTGTTATCCCTTGGCTTGTGTGTAAGATGCATCTATTGCTTCTCTAATAAAGTGACTAGAAGAAAAGAGATTCCATGTTTGAGGTTGATACTGTAGCTTCTGTCTTGGGTGTTCATTTCCCAAACATGATGTAGCTTGTTCATTTGTGGAAATGCTAGTTTTGTGTTCAGACATTCTGTGTTCTTGCTAACATGGGTAGTTCCTGAGTGAGGCCCAGGGCAATAATCATGAAGAACCAAGTGAGGTGTTTCACTTTATAGGTTGTGAGGAACCAGATCTTTCCAAAACCACACAAATAATTGAGGGGCAAATCACCAAACACTCAAGAGCCACAAAGTAACAAGCAGTACCTTGACCAACACCTAAAGAAAGACCCTAGGACAGAGGAATGTGCAAGCTGAACCTCACACCTACTCCACTGAAAGAAAAAAAAAATATTTATTATTTTCAGCTACTAGGTTTGAAATGAATACTATAAGAAGTTAATTTGATTCTTTATAATCTTGAATATTTATGGATATTAACACTAAAATATTCATTGATATCATAGTTTTCAGAAATCTGTGTCCATTTATATTTTTAAAAAGTTACTTTAAAAAGATATCTGATATTTTCAGGCAAGTCAAAATATTTTCGGTTGTATATCTGTGTGTTTGTACATGTGGGTTTGTGTGTGTGTAGTTGTACGTGTATCTTCCAGTTAAAATTATGAAATTTTGAAAGGCAAGTACAAAAGCATTTAAATATTTCAGTATTTAAAAGATGGCACTGCTACTTTCTTGTAATAAAAACTCTACATCATAGCCTATTGTATGTGTGACTTGTCATTCTCTCAGAGAAGCATGAGGAAAAATGAGCAGGAGTAAAGAGGAAATAAACCCTTACATTTCCATGAAGGTAGTAATGAACATAAAGCTTGATTTTTTAAAGTAGTATAGGCAAGAGGAATTCATCAGTTAAACAGAATTACCAGAACATCACAGCACTGGGATAAGCTGTGCATTCTGCAGATGTGCTACTAACATCTATAACCAGAAAAAGTGTAGGAAGAAGATATCAGATTTGAGGTTGTCCTTTCCCAAAGAGTCATGGCCTCTTGCTTCGTGTCAAGATACATTGTTCAAAGCTCATTGGCCAATAAAAAGTGACCAGTGTTCTTAGGAAGAAGGACTCTGAAAGTGTTTACCATATAAGGCACAGTAAGTCTCTGACTTTTGAACATTCAAGTTGTGAACTCTCAGAGATGCAAATAGACTGTGCATTATAAACATTTGTAGATATAAATGAATTGTGGAAATACCTCACATGTCTGCTGGACATTGTCACAGTTGTGTTGCTGGATGTTTCTGACAGTGAATGGTAGTACAGGCTCAGTCAGAAACAGGATGTCCAGAAGGAAGAACAAAATCAGTGGCGCTGTGGAGGGGATTGCTACCCCTAAGCAATAGACATTTTATTGTTTCAAAGGACAGAGTTCACATTTCTTGACCACCGTTCTCCCACCTTGTTGAAATATAAAAGTAATACTGTTTCAGCTAAAATCTAGCTTAAAAAGAATTCATTTGTTAATAGACCCATCCAGCTATCATGTATTCAATCCTAAATGCAATTTAACTTTATATACTGGGTGTTTGGAAGACATATATTGGATTTTCAGCCTAAAGAGCGAGGACTACCCCAAATAGAGAGGGCAAAGCAAAGACCTCTGAAACTATACCAACCTCTGTCCAAGCCAGTAAAATAAAACCATTATTGCATACTCACCTTCCTAAGGAGAGTGATGATTAGTGTGTTTAATAAAGATCTCATGCATGCAGAGGTGAGGACACTTTCATATCGCTAGCATTTATTCCGCCACTTTCATTTCTTAAACTAACAGAGGAATTTTCAAACACATCTGTAGATTATCAGTTGCTATTGATGGGAATGATAAATGAGTTATCATTGCTAGAGCAGAATAATAAATTGTACATCATACTATGCAGTCATTGATTCAATCTATATTTATTTTGATTAGAAAACATACCAAGAAATAATTCATGTCTATATGGGAGGAAAACCAAACATTTACATTTTTTTCTGCTGAGATAACTAATCTCATCTCTCTGCTGTCTGTTACAAGGGAGTACAAATTAAATTCTTAATTACCTGGCCATCTTAAACTATATCATATTATTCCAGAACTTTTTTTTTTTTCTTTTTGAGACAGGGTCTCACTTCGTAGTTCAGGCTGGCCCTGAGCTCACTATGTAGCCCAGCCAAGCCTAGAACTCAGCAATCCTCCTGCTTCTGCCTCCTGAGTGCTGGGATTACAGGCATGAGCCACCATGCCTGGCACTGTGGTATGTGGTATTGATGGCTGGTGGGCGTGAGTCTCCACGCCCAACATTGTATGTGGTTACCGGGGATCAAACTCAGGACCTTGTGCTTGTGATGCAGGTGCCAGAACCACTGAGCTAACCCTCTGGCCCTATTCCAGAACTTCTTGATCAATGACTAGAGAGGAAAAGCACTCTGTAGTTAATGTGCAGGAAGTATTAAGTAGACATAGATATACGGAAGAAGGGAGGTGAATTCCATGAGGATTTAGCATCATACTACTTCACTGAATTTTCTATGAGTCCAGTGGTGTAGGGAAATAACAAATTGCTACATATTTCATTACTTAAAGCAGAAAAGGAAGGACCCATTTGAGCTCACTAGATTACATTTAGGAATAAAAGGCCTGACACATATACAAAATGACTAGTAGAAGTTTGGTAGTGAGATCAGCATGACAGAAGTTTCAGAAGCAGGTCCACATTGCTGTGCAAAATTGCTACCATAAGCACCAAAATCTTTCAGATTCTTTTGGTATTAGAAGTTTCATTGGTAGCAAAATGTGCAGAGTAAAACATATGATATACTGAGAAGAAAGATCTTTATCTCTTACCATGTAGTGAACTATAATTAAAATGTATGATGATCTGAATATGAAACAGAAGCATTTACTACGCTGAAGGATAAAATAGATAAAACTGTCTAGTACAAATGGACTTTCTGAACAGAACCCCAGTTGCACAAAATATAAAGTCAGCAATCATTAAGCACAATTATATTGACTTAGTCATCTTCTTCACAGAAACACACACGCACACACACACACACACACACACACACACACACGAGAAGAGACACAATCTTTCAATTCCTTTGGGTATATCCCCAGCAGGGAAGTAGCAGGGTCAAATGAAACCCCTAATCCTAGTTTTCTGAGGAATCTCCACACTAATCTCCATAGTGGTTGTACCAGTCTACATTCCCACCAACAATAGAGAAGAGTTCCTTTCTCCCTACAGCCTTGCGAGAATTTGTTTTGCTGGCTAATTTTGAAATAGCAGCCATTCTTTGTGGAGTGAGATGAAATCTCAGGGTTGTTTTTATCTGCATCTTTCAAATGACCAGTAATGTGGACAATTTCTTCATGTGCTTCTTAGCTGCTTTTACATGAAAGAATTAAAAGACTAATATCACTGTAACATACATTACCCATGTTTATAGCAGCTCAGTTTGTAATAGCCAAATCTTGGATGCAGTCCAAATGACCATCAACTGGAGACTGGATAAAGAAGATGTGGGTTTTTAATATAAAATGGAGTATTGCTCTGCGATTAAGAATGATAAATTTCAGTCATTCGCATCCAAATGGACGTGCCTTAAGGGCATACTCATAAGTGAAATAAATAGGTCACATATGTGTAAATACTGTATCTTTTATCTGGTATGAGAGATGGAAAATATAAATGAGTTCTAGAATGTATGATAGATGTTGTAAAATACAAAATATTCTAAGGGAAATGGGGGTAGGGGTAAGTAATGAGGGAAAAGGAAAACTGTGAGGGTAAAAAAATGGGAAACAAAGCTTATATATACAGAGGTGGAAGAGTGTAGGGTGGGTAGGGGAATGGGAAAAATAAGAATTAAGTTATATCATATACTGGTACAAATTCTCAATGCTGAGTGTGATCATGATGTATATACAAAATGTACCTATTTCACTATTAAAAAAAAAAGAAGAGACACAAAATGGGGGAAAAAACATACTTTACCAACTATTTGTAGACCAAAGACTGATATCTAGAATATAAATAACACCAAATGATTAGACTCCCTGAAAAAAAAGCACACAACCAAAAAAAATGGGCTACTAAGAGATACTTCTCAATAGAAGGATGCATGAAAAATAAAAATAAAAAAAATTCAGCTGAGTGAAGTGGCTTACACTTGTAATCCCAGCACTCAGGACACAAAGGCAGGAGGATTGCTGAGTTTGAGGCTTGCCTGGGGTACATAGTGAGCTCAGGGCCAGCCTGAACTGCAAAGTGAAACCCTGTCTTAAAAAAAAAAAAATCAACTTCTTTGGCTACTAAAAAAATATAAATTGAAATAACACTGAGATTTCTGGAGCAACTGCAGAAAAAAAAAAACTGGCTAGATGAAAAAAATCATATAAGAACAAAGTTTGGAAGACTATGGAAATGAAAACAATGTTTCCACATTGCTAATGTGAATGAAACTAGAATAACGACTATGGTTTAGATCTAAAATGTCCCATAAACATCTTGTGCTCAAAAGGAGGGATTTTCAAGTGATTGGATCATGTATACTCATCAGTGATTGAATTCATTCATGAATTCATAGTGACTGTGTTACTCAGATGTTAGCCTTGTTGGAAGAGGCAAGTAACTGGGGCCGTGAAAGGAAGTGTGTGTTCTTGATCCTAGCTCCCCTCCCCTTTCTGCTTCCTAGCTGCTGTGATATGGGCAGCTTTTTTCAACCAAGCTTTTCCAATAGGCTGCTTTTTCAATGGTGTAAACTATTAACTGAACCTACTGAAACTGTGAGTCCAAAGAAGCCTCTCCTCCTTTAGGTCCTATATGTAGATTTTATGGTAGTGATGGAAAACTGAAGAAAACAAATTCTAAGGCACTGAAACCACAGGGAACTGAATTATCTCAACAATCACAGGAGCTAGAGGTTTCTGTGAGCAAGGCTGATATGTATTCAGAGAGCAACATAGCCTGACACCATTTACTGCCTTATGAAATCTGAAGAAAAGGTCCTATAGCAGTGAACCCAGTTAAGCTATGTCCTGACTTTTGCTTAAAGGAAAGAGGAAATAAAAAATACACGTTTTCTGAGCTACTAAATTGGTATAACATTGTAACATAACAACTGGTAGTGCAGTGAGCATTTGTTTTATTTTCTACTAACATTATTGATGCTTACAATGTTGTACATCAAATGAAATTCTAATGTGAATATTATACTCTGAATTCTAAAATGCATTATTTTATAGTATTTAATAATTATTTTGTCATATAAATCATTGGATAAGGGAAAATAAATATCTTTATTAATCATGCAGTGTTTTGGAGCATCTTGGAAAATGATAGATCTAATAAAGTTATTAATTACCTAGGTAAAACTTGAATATTTTTCCTTTTTTATTCTTTTCTTAATTAGCACTCTGATCAAAACAAATTCATGTGCTTGTCAGAAAAATATTAACTGAACTTTGACCAATTACACCAATGTGGGGATTTGTTCCATGTGTGGTTTTGAATGAAAAGCTTATATTAAGCATGATGTATAAACTTGTCCAGAACACATTAGCACATTTGAATACCTAGTAAATGTGATGTGCGGCCAGCTCTTATTACAGTTTTGCTACTTCGGCTTCCTTGTGATGTTTTCTTCCATGTTACATTTCTACTTTACTGTCACCTTTCACAAGTTGCCCTTGAGGTTTAGTTCTAATGTCACCTGGACAGGGCCTGTGAAGACAAGGACAGCTTCTTGTGAGGAAGGGCTGTTGTGCTTAATATTTACTGGACCAAAGTATTTTCTCAGTGCTGAGCTATTACCTAACAAATGTTTTGTGAAACAGGAAACTGTAAAGGATATTTTATTTTTCAAAAATATCCTAAGCTATTTTTTGCTCTTACATGTCGGGAAGGAAGGTGCTAACCATGGCAATGAAAGTGAACTTCATTTGGATGGATTAGTTTCAAAAGAAAAATTATTGGATTTATTTGCATCAGCAATACCTAATGCAGTACTGGACAGATAAATAATACCAATTGCATACTTACTAACTACAGAAATATGCTGGAGGGATCAGAACTAATGTCTAAACCTCAGCACATTTATCTATGAAGTTTTGCTTGTAAGAAAATTTAGCTGATTAAACTTTCTATTTAAACTGCCTGTATAAACAAAACATTTAAAATTAATACCTTTTAAAGAAAAAGCTTTTGATATCTCTTTCCAACCAATTCCTAAACGCTTCTTTTATAGAAGGGATGAAGGAGCAGCTGTACCATCCCCTGAGGACATTAGTGCTCCCCAGAGTCGGAGCCACCTGCCTATAGTAGAGTATCCTTTTCTCAGTCAAATAATGGTAAAAAGTGCTCATTAAAATCAATAACAATGAGACACTTGTGAATTAAAATTTTACTGGACACTATTTTAAGACAGATTATCAGATAAGAGCATTTTTAGAATGCAACTAAAAATTCCAAGGTCAAAAGCTTCAGGTGTCAACCAAATATTGGAAGGGAAGAGATTCAGATATTTACCTAGTTTCAGGTTAATAGCATTTTTTGTGTAATGAGTCATTCCAGAAACCCATAAAGTGCATGACTGAAACTTCTCTTGATGCATTTGAATTTTTACCAAATGATAAAAATGAACATAAAACAAACTGTATGTCTTTATATGATATAGCAACATAAAAAACAATTTGGGGCAAAAGAGAAGCCCCAAGCTCATAGGACATATATCTCTGTTGTATCAAGGAAAGTTGACACATTAAAAAGATGGAGGAGTAGCAGTGTCATAGACACACAAGGATCAGAGAAAGTTCATAGCATGTTGAACTGATGTGTCCATCATTTTCTTAGGTAAAGTGAGAAAAATTGCTACAGAGATAACAAAGAACCAGCTGCTAGAATATTATAGCACTAAAACTTCAAACAATGTATTTCATCTAAAATATGAAGGTAAGTAGCTAGAAATCTCATTGGGTAGCACTAAAACTTGAAAAGAATGTATTTCATCTAAAATATGAAGGTAAGTAGCTAGAAATCTCATTGGGTGGCATTGCTTCATTAGAGACTGTCATCTTCCATGATATCTTATTCAACTAATATTGAATTATCAATTATTTAATGACTCCTATTTGATATATTTTTCACAAAAAAAATTCATCTAGGGATTGTACATTCTATATTTTCATGAAAATAAAATCATTCTTGCAATGAATAGGATAAAAATATACTAAAATAATAATACATAAGCCATAATATGCCCATATATTTTATTCATGCCCATGGCTTTTCTTTTTCTCTGAACTAATAGCTATTCACATTGTCATTTTATGCATTTACTTCTTTTTATCTTCTTCATGGGAGGTTACAGGGAAACATGTTTGCCATTATATATTGTCAGTGAGGTCACTAACCCTCTCCCTGCATGGCCAATTTAGCATTACAGGAAACACTGGGAAGGTCAAAAGGTAAATGTACAACCAATAAGCTGCAAGAAAAAGCCACTTAACATTGCAGTCTTCCATCATCTGCTACAAAACACATGACCATGACAAAGGACTCCTTGGTTCTAGTAAAAAGGGGAAAAATGAATCAATTTGAAAATAAGAAGTATCACAAGGAGTAAAAGAGAACTACTTTAAAATATCACTCTATTCTTTGTGGAGTAAGCTGAAGTCTCAGTGTTGTTTTCATCTGCATATCTCAAATGACCAATGATGTTGAGCATTTCTTCATGTGCTTCTTAGCTGCTTTTACATCTTCCTCTGAAAAGTGTCTGCTCTTTTCAGATGTCCATTTTTGAACTGGGTCTTTAAATTTGGGGGTACTGATGTTTTTAAGCTCTTCATATATTCTAGATAGTAGGTTTTTGTCTGAGGAAGAACTGGTAAAGATTTTTTTTTCCCATATTGTTGGTTGCCTTTTCTCTCTTCCAGTGGTTTCTTTTTCTTTGCAGAAGATTTTTCATAAGATGAGATCCCATTTGTTGATTTCTTCTGCTAGTTCTCATGCTAGAGAGTTTTGTTCATAAAGTCTTTCCCTAAACCAGTGTCTCCAAAAATACTACCTAACCTGTTCTGCAGCAGGTTTAAAGTTTCTGTTTTAATATTTAGGTCTCTAATCAACTTTGTTTTTAGTTTAGTACACTGTGAAAGAGATGGATTAGCTCTAGTCTTTGGCATGGTGAAGCCCAGTTTTCCTAACACCATTTGTTAAAGAGGCTCTTTCCTCCAGTGAAGATGTTTGGGTCCTTTGTCAAAGATAAGGTGGCATAGTGTGCCTGGAGTTGCTTCTATATCTTCTAATATATTCCACTGATCCTCAGATCTGTTTCTTTCCCAGTACCATGCAGCTTTTATCACAGTGCTTTTTAGTAAAGTTTCAAGTTGGGGTTAGTGATACTCCTTGTCATGTCCTTGTTTCCTAGAATTGTTTTTGCTATTCCAGGTCTCTTGTGGTTCCAGATGAATTTTTGGATGATTTTATCCAGATCTGTAAAATATATTGTTGGGATTTCAAGTGGGATTGCATTGAATCTATGTAGTAGTTGTGGGAGTATAGCCATTTTGACGATGTTGGTTCTTTCTATCCAGGAACAAGGGATGTCTTCCCACTTTTTGGTATCCTCTTCAATCTCCTTTTTCAGAGTCTTGTAGTTTTAAGAGTAGAGGTCCTTTACTTCCTATGTTAAATTGATTCCTAGATATTTCACTTCTCTGGGTGTTATTATGAAATGAACTACGTCCTCAATTTATTTCTCCATTTGTTGTGTATAAACATGCAATTGATTTTTGAGCATTGACATCCAGCTATGTTACTAATTTGGTGATTAAATAGAAGTTGTTTGGTGGAGTTTTTAGGACCTTCTAGATAGAGTATCGTGTCATCAGCAAATAAGGACAGTTTAACTTCTTCCTTACCTAACTTTATTCCTTTTATTTTTTTCTCTTGTCTAATTGCTGTGGCTAATCTTTCTAGCACTATATTGAACAGGAGCAATGACAATGGACATCTTTGTTTTGTTCCTGATCTTAATGTGAAAGATTTCAGTTTTTGACCATTTAAGATGATGCTGGCTGTTGATTTCTCATAAATAACTTTTATTAGGTTGAGATTTCATCTCATTCCACAAAGAATAGCTGCTATTTTGAAATTAGCCAGGAACAAATGCTGGTGAGTATGTGGAGAAAAAGGAACTCTTCTCCACTGCTGGTGGAAATGTAGACAGATAAAACCATTATGGAAATCACTTTGGAGATTCCTCAAAAAGCCATGATTAGAGGTCCCATTTGTCACTGTTATTTCCCTGCTAGGGATACACACAAAAGAATTACAAAATTCATATCACAGAGACATATATGTACCCATGTACATAGCAGTTGAGTTCATGATAGCTAAATCCTGGAAGCAACCCAAATGTCCATCAACTCTAGACTGAATAAAGAAGATGTCTGTGTGTGTGTGTTTTTAATAAAATGGAATATTACTCTGCCATAAAGAATGGTGAGGTTGAATCATTTATATGTAAATGGATGTTGCTTAAGGACATATTCATAAGTGAAATAAATAGGTAACAGATGTGTAAATATCATACCTTTTCTTGGTATGAGAAGCTTAAATTATAAATATGTTCTAGAATTCATGATCAATATTGTGAAATAGTAAATATTCAAAGGGAAATGGTGTTTAGGAGTAAATAATGAGGAGAAAGAAAACAACTGATGGCAGAAAAAGGAAACGAAGCTTATGTATACAGGGATGGAGGAGCTGTAGGGTGAGTATGGAAAGGGAAAAATGAGAATTAAGTTATGTCCTATACTAGTACAAATTCTCATTGTGGAGTATAATTGTAATGTGCATATAATGTACCAATAAATTTAATTTAATTTAATTTAAAAATATCACTCTATCTTTACACTTTTTTAATTTCAGGGAGTTCATGATCAAATTAAATAAGAAAATCCAATACCCTAAGGAAGAAATTTAAATGATTTGTTTCCCATTCTGTTATTATTGCCTACATTTCACCTGGTTGTTCACATACATCTACTGTTCAAAACAAACCAAGGCTGAACCAATAAATATGAATTTCTAATATCTCCAATGTACCTGCACATGAGAATTTTTTTTAACCATTGCAATTAGGCTAAGTTCTACACTGGATAGGCATTCAACTTCAGCAATTCCTGTGAAACAAAAAGGTCTTTGAGATGTTATACTTTACAAACTATATGTTAGACAATTTGAGAACCCCTAGTATTTAGTGTATTTAAAGGGGATTATTAATACTGGTAATCTGGATATTAATTTGGTGATTTTGGCTGGCAGCCAAATTCCAAATAAGAGCTGGAATCCTTAGAAAGTATAAAATATCATCATAGTCATGAAAATAGAGCTACAAGGGCAGGGGATACAGCTCAGGGACAACATGCCTTTCATTTGTGACTACTCCAATTATGTAGCATATTTCATTCCTTTTGAAATGTTCCTACACTAAGAGCTCTGAGTTGACAAAGAACATACCTCTCTTGATCTGAGGATGCAACTGTGTGCTCTGGGCTTCTTTAATCATAGTTAACAAACCATTTGATTGTGGAAGTGAGGAGTGAAGAGTTTCCAGAATTCCCCATCAGTTGCGTGCAGAGTAGAAATAACCCAATTTTGTTGAAATGGAGAAGCAAAATTCTAAGGTTTGAAATGGACTTCTTGCATTAAGATAAATGGGTCTCATGCAAACTAAGATGAACAAAATGCACTTTTTAAAAAATTGTGATAAAATGCATATAACAGAGTATTTAGCATTTTGAAAATTTGAAGTATGTAATTTGGTGACAGTGAGTAAATTCACATTGGTGTACAGCCATCAACTCATCCCAGTGCCAGCGCTCTTTGCATCTTGCAGACTTGACAACTCTAGCCATCTCCTGTATGTGGGATGATATATACGTATTTTCTTATGACTAGCTTATTTCATTTAACATAATGTTATAAAATTCATTCAAATTGTAGGAAACTGAAATAACCTTTTTTTAAGATTAAATAATATCCTGTCATTATTTATAGATACAAATATGTGTGTTAGAATTTCTGTATCCATGAACTAGTGATGTGTACAGGTTTTTTGCACCCCTTAGTTATTTTGAATGGCAGTCATACAAACATGAGTGTGTAAGTGCCCCTTTAATAGTTCCTTTTTTAATACGTTTAATATATAATGAGAAGTACCATTATAAACTTATAGTTTTAGTTTTCAAGGAACATCCATGATATTTGCTATTAATTGATGCATAGTTTTACATTGCAAGCAACAGTGTCCACAGGACACCCCTTATTATGGCTTTGATTGCCTTTTATAAATAATTAGTCTCAGTGCATTGGTCTACTACAAGAAAATACTATCCACTGTATATCTTAGAACTATTAGAAGGTTTTTTTTATTTTTGAGACAGTGTCTCACTTTGTAGTTCAGGCTGGCCCTGAGCTCACTATGTAGCCCAGGCAAGCATCGAACTCAACAATCCTCCTGCCTCTGAGTGCTGGGATGACAGGCATGAACCACCATGCCTGGCACTGTGGTATGTGGTATTGATGGCTGATGGGCATGAGTCACCACGCCCAGCATTGTATGTGGTCACCAGGGATCAAACTCAGGACCTTGTGCTTGTGAGGCAGGTGCCAGAACCACTAAGCTAAATCTCTGGCCCCACTATTAGAAGTTTATTTCTTAGAATCAAAAAGATTGAAAAGTTCAGGAACAAACTACCTGAATTTTTGGTGTCTAGAAAGGCCCAGTTTCTCACACAATCTACAGAGTAAAACAACATGACAAGGAATGGTAGCAAATATTTAAAAACTATATATCCAATAATTGATTAATATATTTCAATATAAGAAACTCATACAACAAAGATCAAACAACTCACGTGAAAGTTGGGCAAAGGACTTGTGTAGGTATATCAAAGAAGATACACATGAGCAGTAAGTATACATAGCATAGTTAAAATCCTTATTGCTCTGGTCTGAATGATGTGTGTCCCAAATGTCTTTGTTGAAATCTCAGTCCTCCAGGTGATGGTGCTATGAGAAGATGGAGGTTTGGGGAAGGTGATTAGGTCTTGAAAGCAAAATCCTCAGTAGTTTAACACTGATATAAAATAGAACCAAGACAGCACTTTGATCATTTCCACCAGTTTTTTAAAGGTGTATTTAGCATAATCCCTGCTATAAAATGCCAAACAAAACTAAAGTGTTAAAGATGGTAGCATTTCCCCCTCTTGGAAGCTTTGAGGAAGTGATTGGGTGTAATTGCTAATCTCCCACCTTTATGTTTATCTACAGTTTCCATGAGGTATCCAATATTACCTACCTTTTTTTCTTTACTTTTTCTTGTGACTAACATCAGTGAATAAAAAAATGAGTACTGGGGCCAGTGATTTAGCTCAGTGGTTCCAGCAACTGCCTTGCAAGTGCAAGGTCCTGAGTTTGACCCCCAGTAACCACGTATCACAGTGGCATGATGACTCATGCCCATCATCAATCAGTACCACACACAACCGGGCATGGTGACTCATGCCTGTAATCTCAGCACTTGGGAGACAGAAGCAGGAGCATTGCTGAGTTTGAGGCTTGCCTGAGCTACATAGTGAGCTCAGGGCCAGTCTGAACTACAAAGACCATGTCAAAAAAAAAAAAAAAAGTGAGTATAGTTTTCTTTCCCGACTTTCTACTATGATACAATTATACCATCCACTATGGATAAAAAAGGATATAAATGGTTTCTGGTTTGTTTGGAACATAGATTTTAATAAAATATATGATACACAAATTGTTAATAATTAGGTATATCAGGTTAAAACTAATAACAAAAAAAAGAAACAAGATTTTTGACACTTGAAAGGGAAACCACATTAATACTAGAGGCTTCTATTCTTATATTCCTCTGCCTTTCTCACATATAGCAGAAATTCTTGAGTTCCTTGTCAGAGAGGCTTATAATTGTCTATGCCTTGGAGGCTCATTAGTTTACATTTGTATTAATATCCAAGATTATTCTGATGGAATTGGTTTTGTGAAATCAACAGCAATAAATACTTGCAAGGCTGTGGGAGGAAAGGAACCCCTTCTTCAATGAGAAGGGTTTGGTGGGATTCTAGACTTGTACAACCAGTGTGGAGATCAGTGTGGAGATTGTTCAGAAAACAAGGATTAGAGGTCCCATTTGACCCTTCTATTCCCCTGTTAGCAATATACCCAAAGGAATTAAAATAATCATATTGCAAAGTCATATGTACACCCATGTTCATAGCAGCTCAGTTGGTTATAACCCAAACTTGGAAACAATACAGATGCCCATCAACTGGAGAGTGGATAAAGAAGATGTGGCACTTTTTTTTTTTTTGTAAAATGGAGTATTACTCTGCCTAAGGAATGATAAGTTTCATTCATTTATGTGCAAATGGATACACCTTGAGGACACACTAATAAGTGAAATAAATAGATCACACATATGTAAATACTATATCTTTTCTCTGTTATGAGAATCTATAGATGTAAATGAGTTCTCAAATATATGATAGATTTTGTAAAATAGGAAATATTCAAAGGAAATGTGGTGGGGGAATTTATTGGGGGGAAAGAATAAACATGATTTAGAAAGAAAAAGGAATAGCATGTATATAAGGGGTGGGAGGTTGTGGGTGGGTAGGGATACTGGTAAAAATGAGAATGAACCACTATCATGTACTGGTACAAATTCCCAAGAATTGAGTGTGATTGTGAGCTGTTTATAAAAGGTACCAATAAAGAATTCAATAAAAAAGAAAGAGAAAATCAGAAAAAAATGGAATTAATATAAGCCTTAGTAATTGTGTTTCTGTTTTTTTAAAACTTTGATTATGAACATAATGTTTATTTTTCTTATGTTTTCAAAATTTCATAGGGCTTTAAATTTCCAGGTGTGATATGTTTTCAGCTAAAAAATACTGATTATCCAATTAGAAACTGGAAGGATTTTAAACCAGATGTCATAAAATTAAAGAGTCACTAGAGAGAATCAAAACAATGTAAGCAATGTCATATCTATAAAATATCAACCTCATAGATATCTGTCAAGTCAAATTACTGCTCTAACTTAGGCAGAGATATTGAGGCTTAACATTTCTCTAAAGGAAATAAGAAAACATCATATGTATCAAGTACCTATTGAGAGAATCATTATAGAAGCCTATTAATAATCTTTCTGACTTCAAAATTGTTCTTTGTAATATATTTGATAACCTATAGACTAACTAATCTACTTAAAGCATGTCTCTCACTACTTTGTTCTTTCCCAGAAAACTTCAAAATTCTCTGAGCAATATGTAAAACCAACCATACTATGGTTTTTCTTTTACTTTTTAATTCGGGTACTTTTTTCTTGCAGGAAGCCTGTGGTCCAAACATTTGCACTACTGTCTGTTCTTCAGACGTGGCTGTTTTTGTGGCATTTATTCATCACATAAATTTCCAATATTCTAATAAATAACATTGACCTCATAACTACTCATTAAAGTATTAATAATTGTTGAATTTCAATTTTAAAGAATGTCTAATGTTCAATGATCTTCAGAATTAGGTATGGTCTTAATATGGTCCTGCTTTCTAAAGCCTGTGGGAATGTAATATTTGTCTCATTTTCAAATGAAAATTGTAAACTTTGTGTGTTAGGTACTAAATTTAAGTCATAGCCGGGGCAGCGGTATAAATATTTACTAAATAAATGTTGAGTTAAATTGAGAAATACATTTACATAACAGCGTGCGAGCATGAAACCAATGACACGTTTCATCTTGGAAATAAATTTTGTGGCTTTTTAAATATTTATTTTCTAACTTGAAGATTCTTTAACTCATTGTTACAGAGTGAGTGTTAACATTTCCCGGATATAATCACGTAAGTAAACTGGTAAGTCTGAGTAGAAGCATAGACACAGATGATGGTTCTAATGATGTCTAATTTTCTTTTTTATTCAAATTTCTGAGTTCATTAGGGAACAATAGAAAGCTGAGGGTACATTGAATTTAGTTGTTTCAAGTTTGATAAGTAAGATTCTCCTTTGGCTTATTGTCTGAATAAGTCTTCATTTGGTTTTCTAAACACTCATCAGCTATGCTACCAACTAAAGGGCAGGACAGGGAAGTCAGCCACCAGATGGGGAGTTATTTCAAGTCAGCATCTGACGTAGTCATAACATTCAGGATATGCCATAAAGCAAAAATGGCCACAGAGGCTCTTATTTTACTGCTTAAAAGGAACTCCTATGCTTTTTAAGGAATATATTTCTCCTTTAGCGTCTTTTAGGAAACTTAATCAGTTTCCTTAAGCTCATTTAAAGCATTTGCCATTTCCCCTCTTCTGGCATCTATATAATGGAAGTTATCACTGATCGTAAGAGTCAGATGAATCTACAAGTCTCATGCGTGTAATATGACAAATGAGGTAGATGCATTAGAGGGTCATGCTGTTCTACAGTTGATGGTGTGATTTATATTTTCTCCCTATAGTGTCATTTCTGTATTAGCAGAAGAAATATTATTCAGTTTTTATTGAACAGAACTGTCTTCTTGTCAAGGAGACTTGGATGACACCGAATTCACATAAAATTTTATCTCTTAAGAAATAGTACAGTATTTTCCATCCCATTACCTTAAGATAAAATGAATTAATAATAATTGGTTTGATGTCAAGTGGATAAGCTTAGTTATAATCAAAACTATCATCTTTATTCACCCCTCTATAGCAGCATCTTCCACGAGTGAGCAATATTCATAACCACTGCAAGAGCAGCTGTTCTAGAATCAGAGCTAGAGTTGATTACAGACAAGACAAAATGGGCAAATGTGCTGTAAAAACATGGAACATCTTGGGAAAGTTTACTCACCATTTCATTTTCTCCTGTGCAACCATCTCTTCTTTAGTGTGGACATAGGTGTAGGTCCAGGAGAGGAAGTGCCCACCATCTTCACCTGCCCTTTCCTCTTTACTTAAATTGAAATGGAGAAAAATATACATGGGAAAAAATGTAAAATTTCATAACTACCTGGTATGAGTCCTGTTGCATAAGCCTAGAAGTTGTAAAAAAAAAAAAGTGAAACAAAGAATGAATAAGAAATAATTACTGAAGTGCTGACAGCAGCTAAGGGGTTCCATTCATTCTGTGAAGGTCTTCTGTGCTCTTTCCTTCACATAATCTGTGAATTAGTCTAAATTACATAAGCCATTCAATTTCTGTTTTTTTCCAAGCTCATAACATGGAGATCAGGTGTTTGTGATCAAAACAGGGGTGGGGTTGTAGGGTGGGTGGGGGAATGGGAAATAATGAGAATTGTGTCATATACTGGTAAAAATTCTCGATATTGAGTTTGCTCATGATGTGTATATATACTGAACTAATAAACATCCAAATTAAAAACAAAACAAAACGCTGGACCTGGAGGCAGATGAATAGATTTCAAGCAATAGCACTCAGTTTTCTCCTCTATAATGAATCGACTAGGCAGGGATAACAGTGATGTGTCTAACTGGGGGTGTCTGAAACACCTCTTCCCAAAAAAAGTACTGCTATTTCATGCGGATAGTTAACAGGGGTATCTGAGTATAGAAGGGATTCAGCAGACAATGGATCACAGAGACTTCCTCATACTAAGGCTGCAAAGCTCATGCCTATAAATCCACCACTCAGGAGGCTGAGGCGAGAGGCAAGCCTAGGTTACAAAGAGTTCAGGGCCAGCCTGGACTATATGGCTTAAAAATATACAAATGTATTTGTTTTAAAAGATAACAAAATGCATGTTTATTGCACCATCTTCAAATTTGGTGTCAACATTGAACCACAAAAATCTTTTTGTGCTGAAGACTAGGCATGAGGAGTCCTATAGTGATCCCTAGCTGAAGACATGCACACTTGAAGTATTTGTGGCTAGAGAAACCTACACCTTCAAAATCCCAAGAGCTGATCAGGCACCATGGCCCTCCCACGTCCTAGGGAAAGAGCACAGTGTATGCTGTGTTTTCCCACAACGGGCTCCTCCTGTACAGTGCCCTGGTGAAACTCTACCCACCACAGTACAACAGAGCAGCCAGACAGTGCTGACCACTCATGTAGCAATAAAAAGTGCTGAGAACTAAGGCCTGTCCTCTCGTTGCCCTACCCTCAGTCCTAAGAAGCAGCTAGGCATGCTGTCCTGGGTGACGAGGACTGCCAATTCCTGTGAAGGCACACACAGCACTGAGGTATGCCAGGCCCCAGCTGCTGGATAGGCTGCCATGCCTTCCTATCATCCTCTTGCCTCAACCTCCATAGTAGCTTAGATTACAGGTAAGAACCAATGTGCCAAACCTAAGATAGCTGAAAATCTATGGATTTTCAGAGTCTTTGGAAAGAAATAGACATATAGGTCAGAAAGATAAATGAATTTAACCCTATTTGACAAAAATAGACATCCTCCAAATCATATCATGGTCAAACTAACAAAAATCCTAGACAAAGAAAGAAGTCTACAAAGAGGAAGAAAAAAGAATCCAAATACACATATAGAAACCAAAATTCCAGTAGGCTGGTCACAGGTTCCTCAGCAAATCATAGAGACCATGAGAAACACATGAAATATTCAAAGCCCCGAACAAACAAAAAATTCTTGTCAAATATGAATATAACTCCCCACAAAGCTATACTTCACAAAGCGAGAGGAATAAGGACATTCCAGTATAACCAGAAGACTTTGGGAACTTATCTTCACCACACTCGGCTTTCAAGAAATATTTGAGGAAGTCTTACATCTGGAAATGAAAACCTGATACCTACCACTGTGATAATCAGAAATAACAACTTACTAGTGGATGCACTCAAAAGAAAAAGGGGTTACTCTTACCAAAAAGTGCCAAGCCACAAACATGAAAAATGAAAGAGGAAGAGAGAAATGAAATATATAAAAATAGCCAGTAAAAATTAATTAAGCTCAGTACAATGGCACAGTCCTGTAATACCAACTACTCAAGAGGCAGGGGGTTTGACAGCTGTTGTCACAATTGAAATGGATAGGGATATAGCTCAGTGGAAGTATATCCCCTAGTAATTTTCCACAACTGTCTGTCTGTCTCTTGGTCTCTGTCTCTGTCTCTCTGTCTCTCTCCCCCCCTCTCTCTCACACACACACACACACAGAGACACACAGACACACAGTTAATGAGAGTAGTCTCTATCAGTTATACTCTTGAGCATAAATGGATTAAATCTTGTGACTTAAAATATTTAGGTAAACCAAGGAGAAAAAAATCAAACACCTGGCATAGTGGCACATGCATGTAAAGCCAACACTTAAGAGGCAGAGACAGAGGCAGAGGAAGGAGAATCCCTGTTAGTTCCAGGCTACCTAGAGACTACATAGTGAGGGCCAGCCTGAACTACTAAATGAGACCCTGTCTCAAAAAAAAAAAAAAAAAAAAAAAAAAAAAAAAAAAAAAAAAAAAAAAAAAAAAAAAAAAAAAAAAAAAAAAAAAAAAAAAAAAAAAAAAAAAAAAAAAAAAAAAACAGAAAATTCAAACAATATGATACCTTCATTTGTAGTGAGGATGAAAGTAGCAAATTGGAAAAAGTACATCATACAAGGTGAAATTAAAAAGACCAGCAATTATTATATTTCTGTCAGATAAAATGTACTTTAGTTCCAATTTTTTGTTTTTGTTTTTGTTTTTGTTTTTGAGACAGGGTCTCGCTTTGTAGTTCAGGCTGGCCCTTCGCTCACTATGTAGCCCAGGCAAGCCACCGCGAACTCAGCAATCCTCCTGTCTCTGCCTCCCGAGTGCTGGGATTACAGGCGTGAGCCACCACGCCCGGCACTGTGGTATGTGGTATTGATTGCTGGTGGGCGTGAGTCACCAGGCCCAGCATTCTATGTGGTTACCGGGATCGAACTCAGCACCTTGCGCTTGCGAGGCAGGCACCAGAACAACTGAACTAAATCTCCGGCCCTAGTTCCAAATTTTATAAAGACATGAGTTCAACTGAACTAGTGAAAATAACAATTGTGATTATATGTGCAGCCAACACTAGACCACTCAATTATATAAAGCAAACATTTTTAGATGAAGAACGATTGGCACTAGTACAATAATATTTGGAATTTCATCAATGGACAGATCATCCATAAACAAATAGAAACCTCAAAATTAAACTTTTACTATAACATAGACCACCTGAATATGTTGGCACACCCTTATACCCCAACTACAGGAAGCTCAGGTGGTATTACTACCCTTTCTGGGAAACCCTAAAAAAATTCAAAGAAATGGCGGTGTAGTTCAGTGGGTTCAATCCTTGGTATAGTGTACACAGAAACACGCCCAGACACACACACAAATGCACACAGAAAGACCAGAAGGACTTATCAAGCATCACGTAACACTTTATTAGTAACCGTAGAATACACATTCTTCTCAAAACATGGCAGATTCTACAGCATAAACCACATTTTAAGCCACAAAGCAAGACAATAGTGAAATTATATCAGGCATTGTCTCTGACAAAAATAGAACTAGAAATCAAAAAGTGCAAATTGAGGAATTGTGAAAATGAAAGTAATACATGAGACCCAGACAAAGCAGTTAGGCTTGTAAAAAAAAAAAAAAAAAAAAAAAAAAAAAAAAAAAAAAAAAAAAAAAAAAAAAAAAACTGTGCGAATATGGAAAAGTGGAACCCTTTTATTGTTGGAGGATATGCAAATTACTACAGCTGTTATGGAAAACACTATGTAAATTTCTAAAAAGAAAGGAATTTCATAATATCTAGGTATCTTGCTACTGGTATATACCTGAAGGAAATAATATCATTACATCAAAAAATATTTTCACTTTTATGATGATTGCAGCACCATTCGTGGAATCTATCATGTCCCTGTGCTGACTGACATTTATCAAAAGTGTTCTGCTCCTACCTCTTCCCAAACACATATCCTCCTTTAAGTCTGCTGTATTTCTACGTCCAAAAACATCACAGTCCTACAGATGACCTCTGGAATCTCGCTTTAGAATCTTTACTCTGAAGTTGCTAAGTAACGTTGCGCTTGCCTAGTGGTTACTCCCTGAGGTCACGTGGATACTCCAGCCCTGAGCTGGACTGGAACAAAGTGAGGCTAAAGAAGCAGGAACCTCAGATAAACTCTTAAGAGATGCCAAAAAGTTCAAAATAAATACTACACCTATGCAATATTTAATAAGTTAGAGATGGTATAAGACCTCACAATAAACAAAATAAAAACACTTTAAAATGAGACAGGAATTATTCTTGTAAACCCTGCCCCCAGGCCTCACTCTAATTTTCCTGGGCCCTCATGTCTTTTGTAGGATCTTTCACTCACTAGTTATGTGATTCTAAACAATTCATTTAATTTCTTCATGCTCCGGTTGCTTCAGTGTAAAATGGAGATTAATAATAGCATTTTTCTTGAACTCCATGTGTTGGCTGAAGTAAATAAATAAGATAATGATTTCAAAGTCCTTGTCATAACATTCAGGATAAGCAGAGTGCTAGACAAATGTTAGTTATTAAAATTACTAACTCAAGCATAGCACTTACTTTAATTTTTTAAAAATTCAACAATGTTTTTTTATAAAACACCTTTGATAAAAGTGGCACGTAATTGGGGTTTGAAAGTACAGCCTCCTTTCTTACAGCAGGCACATATCATTTAAGTATTTGTGATTGTTAATTTAAAATAAACTGTGATTCCTCTATCATTCTTCAAAGTATGTTTATTTGCTAACATGAAGAAATATATCTTTTAATAATGATGAAAACAGAAGCTGATCATTCATTGCAGTTCACTTGAGCTCTAGGTAGTAAAACATATATTAAAAGTAGACATTTTGTGAAGTGTTAATTTTACCAAATATGATAATCATTTTATATGATTTAAAATATTGAATTGTATACAGTATTTTTTTAATCACTGAACATGAGCCCATGGATTTTTTGTCAGATATATCTTCTTGCCCCTCATGTGTCCTGTGATGGCTGCCTGCACTTCTTACTCCAGTTCTCCAAATAATGGTGCTCTGGTTTTCAAGACTTTGTCATTTTGATTTTAACATATTTTAATAAAATCTTAATGCAAAGAGAACAAATCTCTATTTCAACGTGACCCAAAGCATTTTTCTATTTGAAAAATCTCCTGTTTGCTTTTTTCAAACTTAGCTAAAATTCACCCTTTCAAAATGTACAATTCAGTGGCCTTTAGTGTATTCATAGTTACACAATCACTACTCCTATTTAATGATACTTAATCACTTCCAAGACAAATGTAAGCACTAGGCATGTATCTCAGGATAGGATGTTCTCTCTCAGCATGTATGAAATCTTGTGTTCCATTTGCAGCACTGAAAAGAGAGTGAAAAAAAGTAAAGGCTGAAATAAAAGAAAGTTTGGGCCCTTTAGCAATCACTCGCAGTACCTTTCCTGCTCCCTCCTCCTGGAAATTACCAGTGTACTTCCTGTTTCTATAGACTTACACAAATTTCACATGTATAGACTTAGATATGTGGCCCTTTATGTCTGGTTTCTTTTATTTAGAGTAAAAATCCAAATTCTATGTACATTGCAGTATCTATTAGTACTTAATTCTTTTCCAGATGAATGGTATTTCATATGATTATAGACCACACTGTATGTAATTATTTATCACTTAATGAAATTCTCCACTGTCTACACTGGAGCTGTGATTAGACACTGCTTGCATATGAAATCATATATACATTTGAATGAAAACATGTATTCACTTTTGCACAGTATGTATTTGGAAGTGTAATATTTTGGAAGTGTAATATTTCTCCCAGTTTTTTACACTATTACAGCATTTTGAGAAGCAAAATATTTTAATATTAATTTTTGTATTTATTCTATTTCCTATATTTGCTAATTTAAATATGCCTTTGCTACCTCATAATCCTTTTGATGAAGAAGGATCTTTCCTAAGTGTTGATAGCCACTGGTTGGATAGGATGGTGATTACTGATGGTAGAGGTGGCTGTGGAAATGTTCTCAACTAAAACAACCACAAAATTTGCATCAACTGATTCTTCTTTTCAAAAAATTTTTCTAGGGCATGTAATAATAATAGCATTCTACAAAGGAACTACTTTTAAAGTTGGAGTCAGCACACCCAAAACATGCCCCTCCTTTATCAACTGAGCTTATGCAGCGGCCTGTCATTTGGTGTCATTTCCACAACATTCTCATCATTTTCACAAAGAGATCTTGTTTCAACAACATAATTTCATTGTTCTTCCACAAAAGCCATCCTCATCTGTTAACTTTTTTTTTTTTTTTTAATTTGTAATGTTTTACTTTACTCTGGATATGCTTTGGAGCCTTACCCTTCACCAAGTTCACTAAAACTGTCTCCCTATCTCTAAGTAGGTTGTTTTGGTTTCTTCTTTAATTACTTACTGGAGTAGTGACAATCAGAGACATTTCTAAGAACAGATATTTTTAGGGCCAGAGATTTAGCTCAGTGCTTCAGGCACCTGGCTCCTAAGCGCAAGGTCCTGAGTTCGATCCCGGTAACCACATACAATGCTGGGAGTGGTGACTCATGCCCACCAACAATCAACCAGTCATCAGCACCACATGCCACAGTGCCAGGCATGGCGGCTCACGCCTGTAATCCCAGCACTCGAGAGGCAGAGACAGGAGGATTGCTGAGTTTGAGGCTTGCCTGGACTACATAGTGAGCTCAGAGCCAGCCTGAACTACAAAGCAAGACCCCGTCTCAAAAAAAAAAAAGATATTTTTAAAAACATACTGTACCCTTAACCTGTAGTTCATTAAAGTATAGACTATTTTCTTCTGAGGCAGTGAGTGACTCAAAAGCAGATTTTGCTAGAAAAAAAATTGGGTCAAATCCATTTTTAACTCTTCATATAGAAATGTTAATCATTAAGGGATATTGTCAAAGGTTGGGAAACAAGATGGATCAGCCCTAAATTTACACAATCTATGTCATGCCCTTCAAGACCAAATGCACCAACAGAAGAGATCTGGGTGATGTTGCTCTATGGCAGATGTCTCCTGCTGTTATGTCTTCAATTCCAGCAGTCATCACAAGACTCAAATGGCCTCAATTCCAGTCATTTCCTAGGGACTTAATTAGAAAGGGCTCTCCTGGGGTCACCCTGTAAAACTGTAACTGAGATTAATGATCAGAGAGGTTCTTGCCTACTCCAGAGCCCATATTACTTTCATTTGCCGCCTTCAACTCCTTAAGCTGAAGTCCTTTCCCCATTTTCTCTTTTATTCAAACTATTCCTAATAAATTGGCATGTGCTCCACATCCTGAAATTCCTCTCTCTGAGATGTCTACAAATCTACTGTGTGTGTGTGTGTGTGTGTGTGTGTGTGGTGTATTGAGAACCCTTCTTCTTTGGATAATCTCTTTCCCAAACTGATGATGGCAGCATTTTTCATTTCCGTGAACTTTTTCTTTGCTTTCAGAACGTGACTAGTTGACACAATAACTGTAGAATCTTAGTTTTCAGCCTAACTTGCCATTTGATATGGATTCCTCCCTCAGCTTAATCGTTTCTTGCTTTTGATTTAAAGGGAGATATGACCATTCTTGCCTCTACTGAAACAAACTGATAACTCATTGTAAGTTTACTAATAGGCCTAATTTCAATATTATTGTGTTTCAGAAAACACAGAAGAAGGAAGACAGTGTGATAATAAAATGTAGTCAGTGGAGCAACTAGACACAAACATTTATCAATCAACTTTGTCATCTTATCTGGAAATATCTCATGACAAACCATAACAATTATAATGGTGGTATCAAAGATGATTTCCCACAATATATAATAACATATGTAATAATAGTGCAAAAAGTTATAGAGATACTGTGAAAATTGACAAAATGGAACTCAGAGATATATGAGTAGTTTCTATGGGAAAATTATGTAAGTCAAAGTTTAAACAAACCATTACCAAAATCAGTTGTCCAAAAGAGGCAATATCTGAAAAATTGGATAAATCGAGGAAAGCACAATAAAACTAAATATGGTTATAATCTAATTTATAAACACAGATTATGATGAAGATCTAATAACATAACTGAATATCTACAAAATATTCTTCTGTAGCATAAAGATTATCAGCTTATTATATTAAGACCCTATTTTCAGTGAAATTTATAAATATAAAGGAAACCCCTATTTGTGTATGTCCTTTAAATCCCGAGAAAGAGGCACACTAATTCATTAAAGAATGAAGAAAGTATTTTTTAAATAAACACCACAAGCAATACCTTGTCTTTTTTTAAAAAATTGAATTATTTATTGGCACATTTGATATACAGCTCACAATCACACTCAACATTGGGGAATTTGTACCAGTATATGATATGAATTAATTCTCATTTTTACCCATATCCCTACCTACCCAAAAACCCCACCCCTTATATAGATGCTATTTCTTTTCAGATCATATTTATTTTTCAACTTATTACATTCCCCCACCACATTCCCTTTGAATATTTCCTATTTTGCAAAATCTAAAATACATTCTAGAACTCCTTAAATCTACAGGTTCTCATGCTAGAGAAAAGATATGGTATTTATATACCTGTGATCTACTTATTCCACTTGTTAGTGTGTCCTCAAGGTACACCCATTTGAGTATAAATGAATGAAACCTGTCATTCTTTATTGCAGAGTAATACTCCATTTTATAGAAAAATCATATCTTCTTTATCCAGTGTCTTTTTTTTTAATCTGGTAACTAGGTGTTTTCTCTCTTATTTACAAAGGATAGTGAATAAGCGAAATTGGTTGATTTATGATTTTTTCAACACTTCTCATATTAAATCCCACTGCTTCCTGGAATGTAAGATTTCTGTGAAAAAAATATCTACTATTGTAATTAAGGATCTCTCTCTCTCTCTCTCTCTCCCTCTCCCTCTCTCCCCTTTGCTTTAAGCTTTTTGGCTTACTACATTTCTGTCTTTATTTGTTATACATTAAATTTGGAGACACTAGCATTAAAATATTTTTTTCTAAAATAGCTTTGACAAATGTTTCTGGGAAGTCTTTACAATGGATGCAGGACAAATTAAGATGATTTTTGTGTAGAGTATTCTAGGGTACCATCAAATAAATAAAGACAATTATCTGGAAATAAGGCTTCATTCTGCAACCTAATATAAAACATAAGATTTTTTTTTTTTTTTCTCAACCTCTTGTTGAGTTGGGATGTATGGAATGGAAGTAAAATAAATTAAAATGCCATGAAACTCACTGCTATCACTATAGTCATTGTTCTTCACTAAACATTTCTGTATTGATGTAAGATTGTTGGTCATTTTTAACATTTAGAAAGAACAATTCTAAGTTCCTAAGTATTTATAGTGAACAAATATTTAGAGACTGAACTCTGTCATTTTTTTGACATTGACTTCAGCTTATCTCTCTAGTGTAGCAACACCTATTTTACATCTCCTCCTGGTTGTATTTGCCTATCATGCCCCAACATTGTGAAATTACTTATACTGTGATATTTTTCACATAATATTAGTACTATTTATGCCTCAAGATTAAAATAAGCTTCCATTGTTGCTCCTTCACTTTTTTTTTTTCTTTTGAGACAAGGTCTCACTTTGCAGTCCAAGCAGGCCCTGCGCTCAATATGTAGCCCAGGCAAGCCTCAAACTCAGAGATCCTCCTGCCTCTGCCTTCTGAGTGATGGGATGACAGGTGTGAACCACCATTCCCCAGCACTGTGGGGTGTGGTACATATTGTTGATGGGTGTGAGTCACCACGTCCACTCCTTCACTTTTCATGAGAATGTATTAATCTTATTATTTCTTGCATATTTCCATTCTCACCTCAGTTGTTTCTATTTTTTTTTTGTTTAAGAATAGAATAGAAAATAATTTCATTTGTTCTCACTATATCATGAAGCTTTGTTCACAGTGTCCATAAATCTTGATTTACATGGTCAGTTTGGTCAATCACTCAGTTTTCTATATGAAACCTGTTCTCAGTTATTCTCTCTGACTAGAATGATCATTTATTTGTCAATTCAAGATACATTTCTTTATATCATTCAGGTGACTTCTATAAAGAGGCCTGCCTTGGCCATCCAATCCAGGGCTGCAATTTATCACTCCATATTTCTTTACACAATTGTTAAGTTATCATTAATCATTACTTGGTATTTTATTTTGCCTTTTTTAGTTTGTATAATTTTACCATTATGCAGAATCTCTTTGCTTTTGTCTTATCTGTCAGCACTACCTAGGAAAGTAGTTGAAACAGGATAGAAAACAATATTGAATAAATCAAAAATGTGTATTTATTTGTATACTTACCATGGTGTCTTTATTAATTAAGAAAAGTATTACATAGGATATTTCTAAAAGAACCATTATTATTTCTGTGACTTTTTTGGAATATATTTTTGTTTTTTATTCCTATCTCCTGACATACATCTAAAACTTTTAAAAGCTATGAAATAAAAGTGGCTTAGGGTTTAAAGAGAAGGGTAGAGGTTGGAGACCCCTCCCTAACCTCAGGAGGGAAGCTGATGGCCAAACACCAAAATTCAAGTTTGACTGAAAACACATTTTAAACTATGGTAGGAGAGAGATGTTAGAATTTGATATAGTTACCAAAACCCAGAGGTAAAATCCATCATGTCAATGAAATGATAATTCCGTAAAGTCCTGAAAGAATAATATTGGAATTCAGGGACAGTTGGCTAGTGTCTTCAGTGGGATTTGTGGTGAATGGTAATAACTCTCATATGTTTTGATTAATAGAGGTATTCCTCATTGATTATTACAATCAGGAAAAATGTTTCCTTTTTATTCTTTACTCATCCTAACATCTTGATCTGAGGCTCTATTGTGTGTTACCACTGTCATCATTCATTCACGACTTCTGGTGGTGGTGGTGAGATTCCAGCACAACCTAGCTTGGGATTGAGATAGTGACCTCAGTATACAGTGAGTAAATTTTGGACATCATCTCCAACACTAAACTTACTACATGAGTGTAGGGGGGAAATTCCTTAGAAGAAACAATAATAATGTAGTTTATATATATATGCACACACACACACACACACATAGGAGTGTATATATACACACTCCTTTACTTATCCTTACTCCCTTTTTCCTTTAAATATTTTCTTACTATTTCACAATAACTATCAAACATTTTAGAACTCATTTACACCTTCAGTTCCTCGTACCAGAGAAAAGATAGGGTATTTACACATTTGTGTCATATTTATTTCACTTAGCAGTATGCCTTCAAGAAGAGAAAGAAAGCTGGGTGTGGTGGTTCATGCCTGTAACCCTAGCACTCAGGAGGCAGAGACAGGAGGATTGCTGAGTTCGAGGCTTGCCTGGGCTACATAGTGAGCTCAGGGCCAGCCTGAACTACAAAGCGAGACCCTGTCTCAAAAAAAAAAAAAAAAAAAAGAGAAAGAAAAAATTTGATGGTTAAAAGAAAAGGAAACAAAGCTTATATATATATATATAGAGAGAGGGCAGGGATTGTGAGGTAAAGGGAAGGAAAAAATGATAATTAAATCATTTAATGTACTGTTATAAATTCTCAATGTCTATTGTGGAATGTGTATATATAATACACCAGTAAATGAATTTATGTGTATACACATATGTATATACATAAACACACACAGATATATAGTAAAAACTAGTGATTTTGTGTAGGTTGTTTCTAATTCACAACTTGAAAAGGAATGAGATATTAAATTTAATTTATAGCTAAAGAAATTAAATTATTGAATGGATAGGAAATTTGTAGTGTCTTAAACCAGGTAAAAAATTAAGCCAGGTTAATTTTTTAATTTATTATTTTTTAAATTTTTATACCCTCAGATAATGAATATTTTGCAACTGGTAAAGCACAAATATTGGTATTGCAATAGATAAATGTGTTCCAGGTAACTAGCCCTCTCAATACTCATCTAGATCATTAAAATAAACATTATAATCTAGAAAATATTAAGATATATTTTGCTGAAAGACTTAAGTGTTGTAAATACATAGGATTAAAAACAAATACATATTTACATTATTTCTAGGCAGACTGATATGCTGGGGGAAGGATGGACCTGTGTAGGTGAGTTGAGGAAAATTTTCTACCCTGCAGTAGAAAGGTGTAGAGTACCCTAAGGGTGGAAATTTAAAAAAAAAATACATAACAAAAGAGCTAGTCTTAGATATTTAGTCAGTCTTTGTTAGCTTGGTGATGTTTTAATTTCAGTCAGAATGTTGTAGAAAAAATTTCATTTTCTATATAATATTACATCCGAAAAGTACTTTGTTTTCCTCCTGGAAGACAAATAGCATTGGGCTGGACCATATTATTCTATTTAGATACCGACAAGATTAAAAGTATGCCTTCTGGTGGCGCGGACTCGGCTACCAGGCACCATCCGTTTCCAGTGGACTAAGGGCCACCCACCGGCCCACTGTATCCCAGAGCGGCCTGGACTCAGCTACGGGGTGCCATTCATTTCCAGCAGTGGCAGACTGAGGGCCGCCCACCGGCCCACTGTACCCCGGAGCTGTGCAGTGAGGAGTCAGATTCAAGGAGGACCCCACCCCCAGGAAAGTGACATATCCAAAAGGCCCCAGATAATAGAAAGAGACCTGCAACAAACATTGCCCTGTCATCAGGCAAAGAAGGCCATTAGTATCAACGAAAGAGTAGAAATGAGAAAATACACAAGAAACCAGACACAAAGATCACCACCACAGAGAAATTCAGAGAAAAGGGAAATAGGGTAAACTGAAACTCAAACACCAGAACTCTTGGAGATGTAACTAAAGCAGATCTAGTAAAATGGAAATCAGAACTCATCTTTGAAATCAAAACAGGGATACTGTCCAAAGTGAAAGACATCATTAAAGAAGAGATCAGTGAGATGATAGAATCCAAGATAGCAGAAGCAATGGAACCTTTTAAACAGCTTCAAAGAGAGCTCCACAGAATGATGAAGGAGAACAAAAGCTTACAAACTAGGATGAATGAATCAGAGAACTGAATCTCAGACCTAGAGGACAGTGTAGAAGCCAATGAGTAGGAAAGGTATAAACTATGGAAAAGAGCAAGGGAACATGAGAAATCAATTCAACAGCTTCTACATGACTCAAAGAAAAATAATATAAGACAGATTGGAGTCACTGAGGAAGCAGGAGACAGTATCAAAGACATAAAAAAAAAGCTATTGTTTCAGTGCCGGGCGTGGTGGCTCACGATTGTAATCCCAGCACTTGGGAGGCAGAGGCAGGAGGATTACTGAGTTCGAGGCTTGTGTGGGCTCCATAGTGAGCTCAGAGACAGCCTGAACTACAAAGCGAGACCCTGTCTCAAAAAAAAAAAAAAATCTATTGTCAGAGAAAACAACAGAAAACTTCACAGGAAAAGAAATAGACATACAGATAAATGAGGCCTATTGGACTCCAAAACACCATGACATAAAAATATTTACACCTAGACATATAATTATCAAGGTTCCAGATGTACAACTAAAGAATGAAATACTGAAAGCAGTGAGAGAAAGGAAGAAAATCACCTACAAAGGGAAGCCCATTAGGATCACAGCAGACTTTTCAACACAAACACTGAATGCAAGGACAGCATGCAGAGAAGAATTTCAAGCACTGCAGGAAAACAAACTCCAACCTAGAGTGTTGTATCCTGCAAAACTATCTTTCAGAATAGACAGGGAAGTAAGATACTTCCACGATAAAGAACACCGGAAAAAATTCACAAACACAAAATCTGCACTCCAAAATATCCTAACAACATCTTGGAAAAAACACAGAAAATTCCATACCCACAAGACCCCGGAGAGTGAATTCATTGGGGCAAACAAGAAA
>PVIC010013745.1:0-37601 GCA_004025085.1 Thryonomys swinderianus | reverse complement strand
GTGTTGTTTAAATGGCCTCTGCACCTTCCCATGCCAGTCTTTCTTATAAATCTTTTACACTTTAAGCTGGATGCTTTATTATTTATCCGTGCTTGTTGGGGCCAGCCTTGAGGAAAAGGCTGCTATCACAGGGGCCTGCACGGAAAAATAAGCTGGACTTGGCCTGTGACCTTGGGTATATACCAGAGACATAATTTTTATTGCTACATGGTGGCAGAAAGAGACCAAATATCAGGGGTAGAGTCTGGAGGATTTAGGGAGTAACGATGAAATAAGCTTGTATTATCTTATGGAAAAGAAACACACTTAGGATTCCCGGATGGCCTCATACTGTGTGGGGCCCTCACTTCCCTGTGTGTTTCCTCCTCGGTGACCCCAGGGAACCTAGTGACCCGTCTCCAGAGCACGGGCTCGGACATCATCAGTGCTGTCTACAGCTTTCAGAAACAGCAGCAGCAGCTGTGCAGCAAGCTCCACACAAGCTGCCCGCGCCGGATTTCAGTAAACTTCATGTGGTGTGTGCTGAGATTCCTGGGGTACAAAGCGCAGGCAACGAGAGCTTATCTCCAAAGGGTGTTGGAATGACACCCTGACTGTTGCTACCATTATTTGTCAGGGAGACAGTAAAACCATTTCTCACTAATTACATTTTTGTTTGTGTAATGTAAGTTTTGCATCATCCTGTGTATTTCTGCGTTGATTTCATTTACAGAATATTTTCAAGAAGAGACTTGTTCTTACCCTTGTAAGTAAGAAAGTTTCTGTTCCCAGAGAGTCCATTGGCTCCCAGGCCCCTGGAATTGGTTTTTCTAATCTGTACTTCTAACTACTGATATATGGTTATTTGGAAGCTTTGCTTTAACAAAAAAATACAAGAAGAAAAAAATAGGATTTGGCATTTTCACCAGAATTTTACTTTTTGAACTGAAGTAAGAACTCATAGAATCTGTGAGTTCAGGGCTAGGAACCTCATCATCTTTTTGAGAGCTGTCTTACTAACATCAAAGTGATGTGTACGAGGGAAATATTTTTCAGCGGTAGCCACAGACTTCTCCAGACCTCTGATTTAACAGACCCCACCAGTGTCTGTAGTGGAGATCCCGTGAGACAAAGTGTCCTTCAGCACAGATTGTGTTGCTGTGGCTGATCAGGAGACTCGTACGATCATCAGTAAGTGTTCAAGCTTGAAGGTGCAGTTTACCCGAGCTGGGTCTTTATCTCTTCCTTCCAACTCAGCTCCTGCTAATGTGAAATTAATCACACTGAAGTCCTGGGCGCTGATAAGAAACCTCCTCTCCATTTTATTTCTTTGATGCTGCCGGACAGTTTAGTAAAGTGTTCTCAGCAGAGCTTTTGCTTTCTTTTAGGAACCTTGAGGTTGACGTTCCATTAAGGTGATGGAGTTTTTGCCTGTGATTAGTCCAGCTTATATATTCCTTGCAAAGTCAGAGTTGAGTGGAAGTTAATTATAGTTCCACATCAGACCAGTTTTATTACCTACTTTCTCTACAAACTAAGGAAATACTATTCTAGCCACTTCCTAGTTAGTACAGGCCTTCCCTAGTTTCTTGTTTGATCGTGTGTTTGCATGAAAAGAGCTATTGCCTTTACTTGTTGAAGAATATTTAGCACCTTATAAAATTCTATTTCCTGAATCCTATAGGACTCTTACCACAGAAATATAGAATGGTTTTTATTTCATCATTTATATGATAGTGTGATAGATGAATCTTTCATCAGTAAAAGTCTTTAAATACTTTGAAACATATTATTTAAAAATATTACAATCTTTTGAATTGTTCTTTGAGAATTTTACATTAAATGAGAAGAACTGTGGTAGTATAACACTAATTCAAGTATTCAGGGCCATCCTAATGTAAATTTTTAATAATATTTTCATAAAATATAATAATACATTAGAATTGACATGATACACTTATGCAAATCTCACAATTAGAGCTCCATAATTTATTCACATCAATACTAGACCTATATTTGATGTTCAACTATGCTTTTATTCACTTTAAAATAGTTTCTGTTCTGCTTAATTGGTTTGGATTTGCCCTGTCAGGTTTTCTTTCTGTTACTTCTTTAGTGAGAAAGTTGCAGACCTGCTGTTTCATATTAATTCCCTCTTTTCTTTTACAAGAAAGGAAAAGGCAAGCAGGCATCTCAGTCCAATGCAAAGCAGTTTATTCTGAGTTTATGAGCCCTTCAAAAACTGCATCCTGCCTTCAGAAGGCATTGTGTAAACCTCATACCACATCTGCATGGGGCCCGGACCCGGGAAAGTACCTGTACTGTGACATTCAACCCACGTTCACGTCTCTAAGACAGTCAGACTGCCTGGATTCTGGAAAAGTAGAGCGTTGCTTCCCGGGGTCAGTCCCCCCAAGCCCTCCCTCAGTTGTTTGCTACCTTGCTCTGTGCTTCTGTTGGTTATAGATCAATTGGCTGCTAATAGACAGTTTACCAATATATTAGCAGTATAGTGCTAAGAATCGCTTCAAGGTGATAATTTAACTGATTTATTCCCAGAGTTAATGCATGAAAACAGCCCTGGACCTTTTGTCATGAAGGACTTATCTTCACACGTTCAGCAATATGATGAATTCAAAATTGCCAAAGCAAGAAATAAATGATTTATCCATAGAAGTTTGTGACCTTAGTTAGACAGCACATCTTTGTATATGCAGTATCACCACGGGTCCAGTTTGTGTTTAGTTTAATAATTGTGATTTTCTTTCCCCCTTTCTCATACTGGGAAATCTTTTACAAATATAAAGAAAATCTATGTCAGAATCTATGTCCAGGAGAGTAACTAATGGAAGCAATTGTTATGAATCAATTTAATTGTTGCTCCCATGAATTTTTTCTTTGGACTTTTTCTTCCATCAGAGACATTATAATTTCTTAATCTCCTCATTTATTATTAAAGCTACATATAGAAAATCTTAGAAAGATACTGGAATAAAATCTTAATTTAAATTTGCATCTATGTTACAGGCCACTCCTAAATTGTAGTCAGAGGCTCCATAACAGTACACAGATGTAAAGATTATTGTACAGGTAATTCTACTACCACATAGCATATATGTTCCAAGAATTCATGAAACTAGAAATTCAAGAATTTGTGGGCCAGAGATTTAGCTCAGTGGTTCCGGCGCCTGCCTTGCAAACGCAAGGTCCTGAGTTCGATCCCCAGTAACCACACACAATGCTGGGCATGGAGACTCACACCCACCAGCCATCAATACCACACACCACAGTGCCGGGTGTGGTGGCTCACGCCTGTCATCCCAGCACTCAGCACTCGGGAGGCAGAGGCAGGAGGATTGCTGAGTTCCAGGCTTGCCTGGGCTCCATAGTGAGCTCAGGGCCAGCCTGAACTACAAAGCGAGACCCTGTCTCAAAAAAAAAAAAATACTCAAGAATTTGTGGGGTTGAGGTATATCACTGGATGTTCGATTAGACATATATGGAGATAAAAATTGATAGCATTGTTTAGAAAAGTGATAACATCGTTTTATACATTCCAGTGATTAAGAAACAAATAGCACAATGAACATGGACCTTACCTTGGGAGGACCTGACATATGCTTATGCTCAAGGGAGCCGAGAGCGTATCTGAACTCTCACAGGGACACCCACAGGGTTAGATCAGAGGGAACGGTTTTCCAAGGTCGTTTTTTGTTCCTCACAAGCAATTAAATTGGAAAATCTTGCCATGTTCCAATCATTCCCAGATGGGAATATTCATTTTCAGAATAAGAGGTGTAACAAGAGTTGGGTCTAAATCTGACTTTCTATCAGATAAGGAATATGCTGCGTAAAGATACTGTCAGTAGCATCAGTACAATTCAATGGCAACCTTTCGATTTTTTTATTTAGTCTTCTGTAAAAGTCACTTCCCTGTCCAACTTGATTCACACAGTGAAACTTGGTTTTATATCAAGAAGTAACTTCTTGTCTGAAGTGTGATGGAGAAGAATCGGAAAGCCCACTGCGTATCGTGGAACACTTTAAAGTCTGTGCGTTTTCTGCTCCCTTGTATTGCATCTGGGCGGGTGATGTCGTCAGTATCAGCAACCACAGGACTCTCCACCCAGCCACAAAAATATTTCAAGCAGCAAGTGGCAGCGAGGGACATGAGAAGTTTATTCAACCCAACCTATTTCCTGTTGTACGTTTTTCTGCAAGAGTAAAAACCTCCTGTGATATATCCCTGCACTGCGAATACTGGCAGGGAATGGCTCTGACCAGCTTCAGTGCTTCTGCGGCCCTCACCCGGCTGCGTGCTCCCGTTCAGAAGCCGACTCCCCCGCACGGAGTAGAAAATAATAAGTTCTTTGAGCTGCAACTTCATAGTCACTGTGGGATATTCAAGAAGGAGACCAATGGGGAGAAAGATAATATAGTCATAGCTTTGAACTTTTCCTGCATTTTACTTGCTAGAAACCAAGTGAGAGCGATTCTGACACCTTATTATTACCAGCTCCGTCTCCGTGTAGGGACGAGTGCACCACAGTCCACGCCGAGGAAAGTGGAAGGGAGTTCACAGCGCAGGGGGAGGCGGGCTGAATTTGGAAGGAAGTGGAGGAAGCCTGAGATCGGAGGCCGCTTGCAGTAGCCAGTTCCTCCGGCACTAGGCGCACCTTGGCTCTCCACGGCGCCTCTCCTCCCGCACCCTGTTTATGTCTTTTCCACTTCCTGTTGTGTGCTGAGGACCGAAATGTTTCTTTTTCGTCCCCTCTTAAATCACTCTGTGTTTAGTTAATTGTCTGATCCAGAGCAGGCAGTTATTAAACATACATGAATAAATAAGCAGTGACTTAAAGCTTACCCTATGGAAAGATATAAAAGATAAATTACAATTGTTTAAAAAGTAATACATTACATTTGTGCAGAATGAACAAGCACTGTCCAGCGGGAAAGAAGAGAGGGCTGTAACTGATTCCGGGGACTGTCTCCTGCTGCTCTCTGTTAGGAGTTAGCAAAACACAGTCCCTGAAGCCACGGAGCCCACAGCGAAGTCTGTGCATGTGGAATAAAGAAAGCGCAAGCCAACGTGTGGCTCGAGTTCTGATGAGAACGGTGCCGCGGCCTACCGGACGTAGTGCCTCTGGGCAAGCAGCGCAGGCATTTGGGGAAAACAGTCTGAGATGAAGAAGGGAAAAAGACAAAGGACTGACGTGCACACAGGCCGCGGAGGAGCTGGAGCTCAGACAGTGGGCGAGAGCGGGCTGCCATGGTCAGCCACGGAACAGGCCCGCCTGGAGCCGGGATGGGGCTGTGCCCCGGCTGCCTTACGGAAGGGATAATCAGGCTGTTACTGTCAAAGCCCAGAGAAGTAAACTCAACTTCTGCAAGTTGTATTGTACATAAATATTTCATTAAGATGCTCAGAGGCAGGAGGATTGCTGAGTTCAAGGCTTGCCTGGGCTACATAGTGAGCTGAGGGCCAGCCTGAACTACAGAGCGAGACCCTGTCTCAAAAAAAAAAAAAAAAGATGCTAAAAACATATTGAATTCCGATTAAGGATATGCATTTTTAAATATTTAGGAGAAAGGGTTTTGGAGTCTAAAATATTCTTCAAAATGTACCAAAAAATAAAATTGATAGATAAATGAATGAATTAGATGACCAGAAGTAGGATAAAACACAGTTTTGATAGTAAAGTCACTAATAAAATCTAGGCAGTAGACAGATATATACTCATTGTAAATTCTAACAGATTGCCTTTGTTTTTAAAATATTCATGACAATGATAGAAAAACGTTCAAAGATGAAACTATGGAAGGATAGCAATAATACTGCAATGCCCCACAACCAACAAGGGAATGTGAGCATTCTACTGTTGGATTGTTTCTCTGTGAGTTTTTGTTTTTGTGTCACTGATACTTGCTTTCCTATAAGGATACTCCTTCATGTAAATAAACCTTTGCAAATTACTTGCACTACTTTTATTAAAGTATCAAACCTTTTGATGAGGTGTTTTTTTGACTAAAGCATAAAATCAAAACCACCTAGACCTTCCGCTCCCCGACCGCCCACCCGGTATCTGTCAAACTAGTGGGAAGCAGCTGAACACACTGGTTCTGTCACTGCCTTCCGCTGTCAGCAACAGATTCAACTTTCATTTTCTTTTAGGCTGTGTCTGCTCAATGGCGTAAAAGAGAGGACCGTCATTTCTTTGAAAGTGAGCTCAGTGTGCGCAGAGCCCCTGCTTCCCCCCGGCCGGTGTCTAACCTGTCCCGTGAGGTAGACGTCAGCCCGCGTGCACGTGGCGGTCACACCATCTGCCCACACTCGTTCCCACCCCCAGCTTTTCACCTTCGATGAATGACTGGATCACAGAATCATGTTAGGAACCTCGCGCTTGCTCTCTTGATGTTTTCAATGAAAACATTCCGCTTTCATTGATGTTTGTTCTTATTGACCTTGGGAGGTCAGAAGACAGAGTTTCATTATTAAATCGGTAAATCAGGGGTCTTTAATTGGCTCTAGAAACTTCTGCCTGGTCTTGGCCTATACCAGCCCCAAACAGGGTTCTGACCGACTGCTGTGAATTCTGCTTTTCTAGGAAGGTAGGGGGTGAGAGATTATAATAGGCTCTGTGTAAGCAGCCAGTTGCCTGTTGCCTTCAAAGCTCTGATTCTCTTGGTGTAGGCGAAATGCCAAAATCAATGTTTTTAACTCACAGAGAGAAATATTTTAGCATTTAAAAAACTCTGTGGTTGTCACCCCCCCTCCTTTTCAGAAAAGCACCAGACCTTTTAAAAATGAAATATGTGTTAGGTTTTTACAGAGGAACTTGTGTTTATTCCCCATGTTACACAGAACATAATCAGTTGATTGTTGGCATTACCAACGTGCTCAGATGAGTGAGCCTGAAGAACAGTCAAGGCTGCCTTTCATAATGAATGCGCGTGGCCCAGACTCCGCGAGAAATTGCTGGAAGTGCTGTTAGCATGGCATCACGGCTAATTAAAGCCCGAGACTCCACACCAGAATCATTCAGCAAACATGAGTGCTAGTGCAGAAGCCAGCTTGAGAGGCACCCCGATTTCCAGGCCATCCCCCCTGGAATTTGACTTTGTGGAAACTGTCCTCAGTCCTGCACCCCTCTCTCTGCTGCTCATTTCCTTTTCTGCCTCTTTCATCTGGTTCCCATGGTTTTCTGTTCGTCTGCTCCCGCCGATCGCACTGACGTGGGGCACTGAGAAGTGAGGCGAGCGAGCTGCTCTGAAGTCCCGCCCGCGGCGAGCCCTCCCGGGTGGCAGACGCAGCCACATTCATCATCGTCACAAGCAAAGCGACAGGTCAGGAGTGTCCTAAGTCCCTTGTGTTTCTTCATTGTCTACTAAATTGGGGTTAATTAAAATGTCTCTTTTAAAAGTACCTCTCTTCAACACACAGACACACACACACAGACCTACACACACACACATACACCCTTTTCCTTTCATCTTTTTTCAAGGAATCATTCTCTTTCTTCAGGGAGGAATGGAATAGTAAGCGTGGGTATGATTTCCTTTTTTTAGACTATAGAGAATTGTGACTGTCAGATACACAAATGGTTCGACTCCCCCTAAAAGTTACACTCCACTTTTAAACAACCATAGTTTGGCATCTTTACCCTTTATTCTTTGGATAGTTTTGAGAAACCAAACATGTGGTCTGTTTTCAGCCCCTCCAAAGAATATATTTCCCTTCTTGTGGTTCTGAAGCTAGAACACATACCTATGAGCTGGGAGCTATTTTAAGCCTCGATTTCTCAGCCTCGTTCCCTGAGATTTTTATTAGACTTTGATTAAGACCTTTGTATGACCCAGCAATATGTGTTTTCACAGGCTTCGGGCATGTTCTGATGCACATTGTCCGTGGACACGTTTTGAGAGTCCCTCCCTCCATTGCTGGGGCCCTGCTACCGCGCTGAGGCGATACCCGAGGTCGCTGGCTGGCGCCGTAGCCTTGAGGGGCCTTCTTTTCTGTGAGGTAGCTACAGGTAAAGCACACATTTTTAATCACGTATATGGAATGTATTTCATGAAATTTATGTAAGTTACCCTCTTGATCACCCCACAAATAAATTTCGAGATACACGTTAAACATTAGCATGAAGGAGACGAAGTTTTTAAGAGACATTATGAGATCAGATGGGTTCTGTTTCATATGAGAACCGCGAGGTTGGTGCCGAGGCTACCGGCACCCTCCTGCCTGCCCACGTGCGGCCCCCCTTAGCCACGTCCCGCAGCAGGCCGTGTACGTGCCCCGCTGAAACAGCACTGTCCGCCCGCTCTCCCACAGGCTTCGCCGAGGGCCTGCGCTTCGGGGTGTTCAGTGTGTGGATCCGGGCACATGTCCAATGCGGTGCTGACATCACTTGTTGCTGCTTAGACCCAGAACGGTGTCCGGAGCCTCCTGCGTTTGTGTTACGGGGGCATCGTAGCTGGTGTGCTGTTGGGGGTAGGTCTGGCCACTGTGGGCAGGACCTGGCTGGACACACCTCCCTCCCGCGGTCCTCCTTGTCTCTGCCGTGACAGAGCCTTCCTCCACCCCTTGCATCCTGCCTTCCGGCCGGTCGCTACACACCAGCTATGTTTTAGCCAAACTTTAAGTTCTGGGTGTTGGAGTTTGTCTTAGCAACAAGAAAATGATTAAGATGTCCTGGTAGTGTCGTACTGCAATGTCTTCGCTAGGTCAGATTGCACAGCGCCCCGGGTCTGCACCCCTTCCCCACGAGGCCTGGCCACCATCTCTGGCTGGTTCCGTAGCCTGGCCTCTTCCAGAAGGTCTTGCAGCTCGAATCACGCACAATACAACCTTTCCCAGCAGCTCCTTTCGCCCCACTGCAGTCAGCCCGGTGTCTTCTGTCATCTCCTGGCAACTTGTCTCATTGGCCGTCGGTTTCTTAGTAACTGACCCACACCTGGCCCCCTCCTGGCTGGGGGTTTACATATGCTCAAGTGTGCGCTTCTCTGTAAGGGTTGCTGGGCCGGAAATGGCAAGACAGGCTATGGTGAAACCCGAGAGGGCTAAGAAAATAGCTAATGTGAGGTTAAACCTGAGGCACTGAATGCAGCTTCTTTGTCTCAGCCGTGATTTACCGCCCTGCGCGGCAGGCCAGAAGGAAGCTGTTCCCAGCTCTGGTTCCCCACTTAACTTTTAAAGTGAAGGGGTTTGATTTTTTGACCTGCCAAATAGCTGTCAATTTAAAACAACCGGATTTTATTTCCTTCATCTGATTTCTTGCTCTGGATTAGAAAGCAGCCACCCTCCGAGCCGGTCGTGGGCAAGGAAAAGCTTGTATCCCATGACTGTTTGACATTCTGCAAACAGTTTGGGGGGCTTAGACAGAAATTCCAGGTGTTTATTGTTGTTTACCTAAAGAACCGATATGGAAAGAAAAAAGTGTGAAATGCTCCAGCAGGTAGAAATCAAATCCTACAGACGGCTCTGAAAAGCGGTTTCGGGCCTGTGGACAGAAAGCTACTCTAAAGGTGGCTCCCTGGTGACCCAGAGGGGCCCTGGCTAGCAAACGTGCCCGCATGAGGTCTGGGCAGTGGAGAGCTTGCCTGGGCTGGGTCCTCTCTCTCCAATTGCCCTCCTTAAACAAACAGAGCAGGGCGGGAAGCTTTTAGATGTATAACATGAAGCCATTACAGGAGGCTGAGAGTCAGCCCGTGAAAGAAAGGAGCTTTTTAGAGGGTTTCCAGTTAAGGACCCGGGTGGGGCTGGTGCGGAATGATAGATAATAGACCCCTAGTGACCGGCCGTCAGGAGACGGAAGACTGTAGCCGCCTTGTGGGAAAGCAGAATTGCCGGGTTTGCCCACTTGACCTTTACTCTGAATAGATGGGCTTAAGAAGATAACAAAAGGCTTTGCAAAAAGCGCCCTGCTCGGTCCTTTGGGTGCCTGAAACTCCTTTTCTATCCCGGGGAGCTTTCCGCGTGTTGCTTGGTGTCCTTCGGAGACCCTGAGGAACCCGTCATCCCCTGGCCTGTTCCGTGCACTCCGTGGCTGTGGCGTGTCCTGGGCAGCGGCGAGCCACGCGTCTGAGAAGGGCTCGCGGCCTGGGGCTCCAGCCTCACAGAGGCCTGTTTCTGGGAATTGCATCATCTCATTTAAGCACCACTGAGGGAAAAGTGTGTCTCCAGTGCATATATGCTGCTATGCAGATGAGAGGGCTGCACACTCATCGGCAGCATTTGCGGAAAATAGGGCCTGACGACAGCGGTTCGCGTGAAAGGGTTCTGGGGCGTCCGAGCTGCGCGCTGGATGTGGGCCAGCCCGGGATGGGGCGGCCGGGAGCCCAGCTCCAGCTGAGCTGCGTGGGCAGGGTTCGGGCCTCTGCCCTCGGAGACGGTCTGGCCGCGAACCCCTGCTTCTGCATCAAATCGTCATCTCTGAGGGCATATGAAGGAGACTTTTTCTATTGCTTTAAAAACAAAACAGCCCCCCAAAAACTTGAGAAGAATTGATCACATCAAGCATAGACAAGAAAAGACGGGATCTGAATACACATTACACTTGATTTCAAATTTCAAGAATTACACACCACTTCCGGGTTTCAGAAAATCTATAATTCCTCAAACTTCCCATCAGAGTAAACATAAAAATAAGGAAGAAACTATAAAAATACAAAAAAAAAAACCCCGAAGCAAACATTTAACTTCTGGAGCTGAAGTGGGTGATGCTAATGAAAAGACTGTAGAAGAGAATGTTGATTGTCATGATCAGTAATATTCAAAGTATTAAAAATTCTTAAAATTATAAAAATTTAAAATATGAACAGACAGGTAATTACAGTAATCACATTCAATAACAAAAACTAATGGTAGGGATAAATGTTCACAATATACTGAATTAAAAAGGTTCCTTAGATCAAACTTTAACATTTAAAGTTAAAAATATGTATTAAATAACTACCAAGATATCTTTTAATGAACTAAGTAGTTGAACTAGAACTAGTAGTTGAACTACTTCTTTTTATTACTCCTATATGTTTCAAATATTTATACATTACCTATTTCCTTTACACTTATAGAAACTTATGTAATACAATAGATACAGAAACAAGTGAATAAATTCTGTGACCTATGGTCAGATAAAAATTAACCAAAAGAAGATATTTACAGCAATTATCATTTTGTTAGTATTTCATGACCTTTCCACTGTGCCTTCGTTGGAAGAATTCACGTCGAAGAATCACTGAATCAGCTTCACTGTCCAGCACGTGCCGCGTGGGGGTCTCGAGGTCAGGGCTGCAGGAGGGTGGGTCGCACACGGCTCGCACACCTCACAGCTGGGAGCATCATAGAGACTGGAGTGGAAAAGGTACAAAAGATGCGGAGTCACTAACTTCCAATTAGACGTTTGTGGGGTGCAAGGTCAGATGCAGTAATACTTACAGGCAACAGTGGTCCCGACTCGCCTTTGCTGGGGCCCAATCCAATTCTTCCCCTGAAAGTGCTTGAGTTTGATCCCAGGTCAGCTGCTTCCAGATTCTGGGTTCCTCTGCCTCAGTTTCTTTATCCACGAAGGAAAACATCTAGGGGCCTGATACATAGAACAGTGCTAGTAAAAGAGTTACGATCTCTGTAAGGTTATTAAGAGCCCTGAGCACTGGACCAGCTAGAAGCCCGTGGCGGTGGCCCGATGCACACGCACTGCCCTGCAAACCTCTAAAGATTCACGCTCACTGATACCGACAATCCGCACAGCTCCTGAAACACAGAAGGCATCAGTATTAACTCCTCTTCAGTGGGTAGTAGCATGCACATGCATGTGTGTGTGTGTGTGTGTGTGTGTGTGTGTGTGCGTGCGTGTGCACAGTGAGCAGGGAAGAAGGGTGCTGAAGGTCAGCCCACTTGGTTTATTCAATTTAATGTAGGTATCTTTGTACTTATAGAAGTCGCCTTCCAGTTTCTCATCTTTCAGTACTGTTTGCTAAAAACATTATATGGATTGGGGGGGTGACTTTTTAAAAATTATTTTACCCCATTTAAAAGATGTCAGCTTTTGATCTGTGATTACAGGCTGGGCTCTTTATTCAGTATTTAGTGTTTATAAAACTCAGATAGTTTGTTAAATAGGCATCCATGTTAGGAGTTCCTAAGTTAGACTGTAAGCATATTTCTATTCCAGAAAGAATAATAATCACACTGAAGTACATGTTTTGCGGTTGTTCTGTCCTTGACTTGACAAGATTATAGAGGTGCTAGAGGGATATTTATTTTAATGTTATGAGAACCTGGTCCCTGACACCACCAATAAAAATGCTTGTGTGTCCAAGACCCTCTTACAATGCAGGAAATAGGCGCGTTGGGAAAAAAGCTGAGATTGTTTATGTCTTTCCAGGTCTACTCTTTGTTTCTCCTTAAATCCTTTTTATATTTATTAGTTTTTATTAGTACATATTTGGAGTACATCATGATC
The DNA here is from genome assembly GCA_004025085.1 of Thryonomys swinderianus. Classification (NCBI taxonomy): domain Eukaryota; kingdom Metazoa; phylum Chordata; class Mammalia; order Rodentia; family Thryonomyidae; genus Thryonomys; species Thryonomys swinderianus. Next base: position 25,158 of record PVIC010013745.1, on the reverse strand, counting down.
ACCTTTACTATGCAGAGTTGGTTCGTGTAACACATCTGAATTTTTTACTTGTCAGTCTCCCTAATCCTTTTAAAAATCTCTTTGCATTTATAATTTATCTTCCCCAGGTCTCAGGTTTTAAGTATTAAAAAAACGTCAAAATGTATTGACTTGAATGGAAATGAAATAACAGAAAAACTCTTTCCTGTCTTGTGAATGAGTCATTATGGTGTCTTTCTCGATCTTGGGGTGTGCATGGGTGGGCCCCTGACAGGCAGTTTAATGTCCTAATCATCCCATGGGGTCACTGGGAGTTTCTAAAATTTAAAACATAGTATATGGGCAAGGTGAGCTTCCGGCGGGCAGTAACTCACTCCCTCTGGGGGCAGAGAAAACACCCGCTGGGCCAACTCCCCCGTGGACCCCGTGGGCAGAAAACTCGTGGCCCTGGGTGGCAACACCGGACCAGACCACTGCGGTCTTCAGTTCCAGGGTCCAAAGCTCACTTGTCTTTCCTGCGACTCCCAGAGGACATTTCCTTCCTGGACACTCACTTGAGTTTTGGCTGAGACAGTCTCTCTACAGCACACGGCACCTAGAGAAAGTTCTGCTGTTGTAATGGGTCTGGTCACAGGATTCATCTACATTACAAGCCCATTCTGTGGGGTGGTGGGGCGATGTCTCCTTGTTGAGCGGAGACCACCATCATTTTATGGTATTGTGCAGTATTCGTTCCCGAGCTTTTAAGCATCGAAACATTTAAAATCTGAAATCGGGACTGATAATTTCATACTGTCTTCACTGCTCTTATAATTCTCTTTGGATTCGGCTTTTGAAACTTTTATTCTGTGTCCTTCTTCCTAGTCCTTACGCTCGTGGTCTTTCAGTGGGTCGCTTTGCCGTGCTTATTGTTTCCCTGGAGTCGTTTTTCCGCGGCCTGCCCCGCGGGGAAACCTCACCCTCGGCGGCGTCTCCGGGTCCGGCCGCAGAGCCAGGGCGCTGGTCCGAACGCTGTGCCGCAGCTCCGGCCTCTGCACCGCGTCCGCTCGCTGAGGCACAAGGACGTTACCTTCGGCACAGGCTCTACACGAGGTGAGCTGTTTAAGAAGGACGTCGGTGAGGGAGGTCAGCGGAAGGGATTTTGGTGCAAAACTGTCAGCTTGCGAGCAGGCCTTCTTCAGTGGAACACCCGGCTCCCGGCCGCAGGCCTGGTCTTTGGGGGGCTTGGGGGGGGGGACACGGAGAGAAATAAAACCTCTCTGCGAGGAAAGGAGTGCAAGACCCTGATTGAAATGGGAAGCATTCTCATTTTAGAAAATGTTTTCTTAACAGATTGCTCCAGCCCTCTGCCTCAAGGTTTTTGATTAAATTAATGATGGTAGTGATAAGCTCCATTAGGCCGCTGTTTCCGGAGGGAAATTTTCTACAGCCGCCTCCCTCCTTCCTTCCCCAAATCTCAGGTATGACGATGGAATTGCTAATTGAGGCCAGAACGAGCCCAGAAGATGAACTTATTATTACTATGCAAATGCAGGCAATCCAGGAAATTAATATTCCATGTGCGCCTCGCTGGAGGGACGGCTGGGTGTCGCTCGGCCGGGAGCTGTCGCCTGTGGCCGTGGCGAGGTCCTGCGCGGGCTCCGTGCCGCGTGTCGCCCGCCGCCTTGGGCCCGTCGGCACCGCGGCCGTGCTGGGCTCGGCTGGCCCTTGCTGTCGCCGCCGGTCCTGTACGAGGGCACAGAGCTGGAGCTGTCGCGATCCACGGGACAATGCCAACTTGGTCTCCCGTCTTGGTGGCAAAGTATTAGAGGAAGGGAGCTGCCAAGTCCCGGGTAATGAAGAAGGAGAGAAAGTATTTCAGTGAAATGAACCGTAAAACCCATAATAGGAGATCTGATAGGGACTCTTCCGGGCAGCATAATTAGCTGACTGAGAGCTCTGGAAAACACAGTCAAAAGAGTGTTACTTCGGGGGCCTGAAATAGTTACAGTAAATTATTCATAAACATTTGTTTGCCAAACACAATTATGCTTCATAGTCTGATGGAAACTATTGTGTTGACATTGTGAGTGGAGTGTGGATAGGGTGTGAGAGGGCAGCCGGGGCCAGAGGGGAACACGGCGCAGCTGGTTTCCTTGCTGAGCCCTCTCTGGGATCAAATATCAAAAAGACACAGTACATACTTAAGAACAGAAACCAAAACAGAGCTCTTGTTGTTTTTTTTTCTAAAAAAAAATCTATCGATGTTTACTCAACAGCAAACATTCAAAAAAGGATGTCTAAAGAAGACACTGAGTTTACTTGTAGGCTCCTGATGCTATTGAGAAGGAGACTTATGGGGTGAGGGGGGGGGATGGGCCCCTGGGCCCGTGGGGTCCCCCTCCCCCCCCACGCTGTCTGCGTGGCCACTCTCGGCAGTACTGCCCTACAAGGTCCGTTAGGTCCTTCTGGACCTTTAGGAGGAAAAACTGCTGCTATAAAAATGGGACTAGAGGGCCAGAGATTTAGCTCAGTGGTTCCAGCGCCTGCCTAGCAAGCACAAGGTCCCTGGTTCGATCCTGGTAACCACAGACAACAATACCAGGCGTGGTGACTCACACCCACCAGCAATCAGTACCACACACCACAGTGCTGGGCCTTGGTGCCTCAAGCCTGAAATTTCAGCATTTGGGAGGCAGAGGCAGGAGGATTACTGTGAGTTCGAGGCTAGCCTGAGCTACATAGTGATTTCAGGGCCAGCCTGATCTACAAAGCAAGACTCTGTCTCGAAAGAAGGAAGGAAGGAAGGAAGGAAGGAAGGAAGGAAGGAAGGAAGGAAGGAAGGAAGGAAGGAAGGAAGGAAGGAAGGAAGGAAGGAAGGAAGGAGAAAGAGAGAGAGAGAAAGAAAGAAGGAAGGAAAGAAAGAAAGAAAGAGAGAGAAAGAGAGAGAGAAAGAAAGAAGGAAAGAAAGAAAGAAAGAAAGAAAGAAAGAAAGAAAGAAAGAAAGAAAGAAAGAAAGAAAGAAAGAAAGAAAGAGAAGAAAGAAAAGAAAAAATAACAGTCCTAGAGGCAAGAGACTATCACCCATCTCCAGTACTGGGGATCAAGTTTAGGACCTGTGCTTACAGGCAGGTGCAGTACCTCTGAGCCGAATCTCTGGGCCTGAGAACAGAGACTTTTATAGACCCTGGAGTTGGGGAGTCTCTCTGGAGAAGGTCACGTGGGAGGGATACTGTAAAGTTTTGGTGATACAGGCTACTTTGAGTGGAGAGAGGTTTTTCAGAAGGAAATGGAGGTCTGAACTTTGAAAAAGGAAGGCGCTCATTTTTGCCGGCTAGAATAACAAAGGCTGCGCTAGAACACTGCGAGGTTTATACACAGATGTCTCCAAAGACTGTCCCAAAGTCCTAAAAATGAGAGGTGATAGGCCTAGAATTAAATTCTCAGATGGCTTCCCAAGCTCAGTTGTGAATCACATCATTTTATAGCATTTCATCAAAGTGGCTTTTTCTTTCTTTTTTCTGGAGAACTTTCTTCATGTTAAAATGAGATTCTTTTTAAAAAGTAACCTGGATTGTTTGCATTCCCGTTTTCTGGCCTTTCTTGGATCTCTTGCTTCTTTTCCACGTCAGCCACAGTGACAGGCATTAAACTGCAAGTACGTCTAGGAAAGTAAGACAATGCCAAACGTTTTGTTGAAATATCTGATGATAACAACTTATTTGTAGTAAAATCCGAAAGGAAATCTTTTTTTAAAAGAAAGAACAATGAAATGGACAAATAAATGAATTTATATCGATTTAGATCCCTAAATAGTACTTTATGTATTTTAATATGAACATCAGTGAAACATCGCAGCCTAGAGTTTTATAGAGACATATTTATCAGCCCCATTTTTAAAAAGCAGAATTGTACAAGTGCTAATAGTTCAAACAAATTAGATTTGTTAAAACTTTAGACTTATGAAAATACTGATTTTTTTTTGTTGTTATGTGTCCCCTCTGACACAAATATATCTGACCTTCTCAATGAAATCACTTGCAAAGTAGATGAAACTGTTCTGGGTTTTAGATGGAAATCCCAGCGGAGGCAGAAAGGAGGAGCTACCGGAAGTGGAGCCTAACGCTACTGATCTAGATTTTCAGGGACTTTTCATCGTGTCCCGGAGGACAGGAGTTCATATACTTGGCAGCAGACTATGTACCCTTACCCAGCACAGACAAGTATAGAATAAATTAATACATATTAAGTGCTTGCTGATTCCTTCTTTTCATATTTGATTTTGGATATTTATACTTAGTTCCTCTTGAGAAATGTTGAAAACATCATTTAGACATAAAGGAAAGGCCAAAATTATGGAAATACTATTGCCTATCAAGCCCTCATGCATATAAGCTCGTGCAAACAGGATCAGTGTTACCAGTTTCTGTAGGAACACTTAAGCTATTGGGAGCTTATACTTTAGAAGTTCATTTCTAGGGGGCAAGATTTTCTGATTGGGGGATTTCATGTTGCTCAGTTTATTCAACGTAGCGTCAAGAGTAACTGGTATTTTATAAACTGCTCGGAGTTGGCCAGAAAGGCTGTACTCTCGGAATGAATTCCCCGGGTGCAGAGGTCTGAAGAAGGTGCAGGGCGCGGAGGCTGGGGAGGCAGCGACTGCTGTGCCACACGCCTGCCGCACGCCTGGCTCGTGTACAGTGGCACTCCATAAATACCGGTCTGCTTTCGCGGAGCGCGCATGCACCGCGTTTCCCAGAGCCCTTTGCCGGCAGCCAGCTGCACTGGGATGCCGAGGACTGCGAGCATATTCTCCCTGGAGGAGGGGGGACACAGCCCCTCCGTGCACCTTTGCGGGAAGCAGAGCCAGGCTGCAGGATCAATTATGATTTCTTTCTGATCACTGGTAATGCGATTTAATAGAGAACAAATTTCACATTAGCATAAAGAAAAGCAAAAAGGCAGAATGAAAGGCCGGGGGTTTTGACAATTATTGGAAAGTTCTTAATGATTTTCATCTTGAGATATCAAGGCGCACTGTCCCCATTCATGTTTACAGAGTAGCAGTTAGCTGTTGTCTTAATTTTCTTGATGTAAAATTGAGTACGCCTGAAGCCATATTCAGAAAGCAACCCGGGAACCATCCCGTGTACAGTCTTTCATCTTAAATTTGATGCCGTGTTTCTGCTGCTGGCTAATGTCAAGAAGCCTCTGTGTTTGCTCCTGTTATCTCTGTTCTAAATATTTGTCTATAGGAGACAAACTAAGGGGTGTGCAAAACATTAGGCATATCGTGTCTCGCCTAATGAGTTTACTCTTCCAGAAGCAGATGAAACACAGTCCTGCAGAAGACGAACAGCAGAAACCCCTGGGAAGCCCGGGGCAGGGCCAGGCGCAGGGCCCAGCCGGGGTGGGGGTGGCGCTGGTCTCTGACACGGTGCTGCGCATGCGCTGGGCGGGCCGTGCTGGCCTCCGACTGTAGGGCCCGCGGGGGGCCCCCTGTACCTTTACCGCATTATCATCCTTCTAGAGAAAACTGGAGATTCTCCTTGTTGCCACTGAAGTCTTTATTCTTTTCTCCAAAGGGCTGGAAGTATTTGGTGAGAACTTTGGCTAAGTGATCGCGCGTGTTCCCAAGGTAAAAGACAGGCCTCAAGTTACTATGAATTCCTCCAGGCCACCAGGCCACCCCGTTCCGGCACACTTGTATTTTCTTTTCAGTATTTCTTTCCTAACTTTATATTTCTTAAATTCTTACCCGCGTGTATTCCAAACTTTGCCTGGAAGATAACCCGGAACTCCTCCTGCTTTCGGAAAACATTCACCAGGTCTACATGAAGATGTCTTGGGGTGCCGCTTCTAATGAGACTTCTGTGCTTTTAGAATCGAATACTGAAGGAGAGCTATAACCACAGGCCGATATTTCAAAGATGGCCTATTTGTTCTTGAAAAGTAAATTATTCTCTACAGAAAGAGTAAGGCTTCAGATCTACCACGGTCCAAAATCACGGGCCATGGGCTGGCTCCTCCCAGGGCCCCCGAGTGGAGGGTCCGTCCCGGGAGAAGTGTCCCCGACCCCGGGAAGGGTTCCCCAGTGACGCCTGTGCTCCCCTCTCGGCCGGCACCCTGCGTGCTCAGGCGGGGGCCTGTGGTCATCCCGTGAGGCCCACGCGGGCCTTTCTTCCCAGGCACGCTGCTCTGAGGAGGAGAAGCAGGGGACAGCAGCAGCCGGCCGGCGGTCGGGCCTAAAGGTGCAGAGCAGGAGGCCGAGGGCGGCGCGTCTCAGCGGCGTGGGCTTCCTCCACCGCCAGCGAGGCAGGCAGGGGACTCCTGGGGAATACTGCGGAGACGCGCCCAGGGCAGGTGACGCGACACGGAGGGTCAAACAGAGGTCATAACTGTCTTGAGATAAAGCTAAAGATACATAAAGCATTTCGCTAAATTCATGAATGAATCCTGCCCGTTCTGGGGGACTATTTGGATGCACAGCATATACGGGTAATCTCTTCTTCTAGGGTTCAGGGCGAGAGACCAGTATTGCTTCTCTTAAAGTACTGATTGGCTACAAAATTCTTTGCACACCAGGCTCTTCTCTGTCTCTGTGTCTCTCTGTCTCTGTCTACCCGCTTCTATCTCTGTCTGGCTTTCATTTCCTGTCTTCATCTACGGCTGTCGCTACTGGCATTTAACACCTCTGAGGACAGGAGAGAACTGGCCCGCGGCCAGACACGTACACTGTGCCCACGCTCACCTGCTGGGCCCCTGGGCCCGCCGTCTCCCTCCGCCCGGCTCCGCTCACCCACCAGTCAGCGTGCAAATCGTGAGCTACAGCTACGCGTTATGTCAGTTCCGAGACGTTAGATGGGGCCAGTTGGCTTAGGAACTGAAGCCGCCTGCCTCCCTTTCCCCTTAATTAGCTTTAATCAACCTGAATAAGATCCCGAAGAAACATTTTGAGGGAGAATTACTAAATGGTCATCAAGAGAATGACTTTTCCCACTCGCTAAATGTGAAGATCACTATGCAACAAGTGTGTGCTGTCAAACACTGGAAGTTTATTAATAATTAAAATAACAGAACGTAGGTCAAAGATCTTCGCATGTGGGGAGACACATTTAGAACAAATGATTAAACTTAATGCATGTTCAGGACTAGCAGTGCTAATTTATGTAGAAAGAATTATTCAATGTCTAGCAGGCGATGCCATCTCCATATGCAATTTTTTTTTTTTTTTTTAAGACAGAGTCTTGCCTTGTAGTTCAGGCTGGCCCTGAGCTCACTATGTAGCCCAGGCAAGGCTTGAACTCAGCAATCCTCCTGCCTCTGCCACCCGAGTGCTGGGATGACAGGCGTGAGCCACCACACCCGTCACTGTGGTATGTGGTATTGATGGCTGGTGGGTGTGTGAGTCACCACACCCAGTATTGTATGTGGTTGCCGAGATCGAACTCAGGACCTCGCACTTGCAAGGCAGGCGCTGGAACCACTGAGCTAAATCTCCGGCCCCATAAACAATTCATTTTGCTGTGCCGTTCAGCGAGCAGCTCTTTCGCCTGCACAAGGCTTGGCGGTGCTTGTCCCAAAATGTAGGCACGTGCGCAAGGCGGGGAGGACAGAGGGACGCTACTCGGCCCAAGTTTAAGGAGCAGGCGTGCGGGTGGCCCTGTCCGTCACACAGGCCTCGGCTCGGGTCCTTCTCTGATGTCCACCTCGGGCAGGCCGTCGCCTCGGCGCCTCGTCAGTGAGAGACGAGTCCGGGAGGGAAGGGCCGCAGACGCGGCGCAGCTGAGCTCCTGAAGCTCAGGCGTGAGCGAGGCGCGGGCACCTCTGCCGGGGGCGCGTCTGCGGCCCGTCCCCGCCCGGCGGGCGCCTTCCCCGCAGCTGTCCCGAGACGCGCTCGCCGCTCCCCGCCAGCCGCCCGCTGTGTCGTGGCGCGTCTGTGGGCCCGGGTGTCGGTACCGTAGACATTTTCAGAGCGAGCGTGAGCCTTCCTCGCGCTGGCAGGAGCGTCTCAGGGAGGGACCGACCCGCTCTCGTGGCCGGAAAAGTCCCATTTATGTTGAAAAACAAAGTAACCCTCGCACATTCCGTCCCTCCCTCTAGCCAGAGCTCTGGCGGAGCTTGCACGTGACAGTAAAGGCTCTGGGAGAGTCGTCGTTGCTACTTTCATCCTTGGCTTTTTTAAACACCTTCCGGTGCCGACCACTGCGCCCAGGATTCTCCTCACGAAGCGGTGTTCGCTCGGCTGTCCGGGCAAAGCGGGGTCCGGGGGTGACGCGAGCCCTGGGCGCCCCGACCCCGGGGTTCCCGGAGGGATCTGCCGCGCACAGCCCCCCTTGCGGTACGCTGCCGTGCCAAACGCTCACATCCGGCCGGGAGTCTTTCCGGGCCCCTCGAGGCGCCCGCAGGAGCCACGCAGCCGGCGCTGCAGCCCCCGCCGACCCCGTCCGGCCCGGGAGTAACGTCCCGAGCTGCCGCCTCTGCAGAGCGCCGCCCTCGGCCTTCCGCGCTCAGCTGCGTCCGCCGTGCACACCCGCGAGGACGAGCCTGTGCCCGAGACCAGCCCGCCCTCGCCCGCGCGTGCTCGAGCGGCCCGATGAGCTGTGAAGCGGGGCGGAGAGAAGCGGGCGTCGTCCTTCCCGGTTAGCCCTGATGGGAAACAGTGGTACGGTTTTAAAATTTCAGTGTATTTGGAAACTCTTTTCCAAGAACGCACTACCTAGCTACGCAAGATGGACGCTCTCGGGGAGTTACTCATGCAGGCTGTTTTGGAAATGAATTCTGACATGTATAAAAAGCTCTGTTTTAAAGATAAATTTTCTTTATGAAAATAAGGCATTAAATTTATTAAACCAGGCAGTTGATGTTATGGATAAAGTGTAAATCGTACCCAGGGACTAGCAGAGTGACTGGAGCATAAAAGAAGTTCAATAAATAACAAATGTTTAATGTATTTATTCTATTTTTTCACCCACTTGGTTGTTTTCTTGGCTTGGTTGGTTTTCTAAGAAATTTGTCTTCGGGGGAAAAATCAGCATTTTCCGTGATTCGTCAACATTCCCAGCCCGTTCCTCTGAGATCTGGTTTCAGAAAGTCAAGTTAGAACCAAGAAACTAAATTTTAATGATTCCTCTTACCTAGTAATTTGAGGCTCTTTGCACTAAAGAATGTGGGAACTCTGAAGCACGAAGTTGTGACTTCTGTTAATGATAAAAGCATCCGGTGGCTCCTGGTAAAGTTCCCTGTCGAAAACTTCAAGGACCACGGAGTGGATTTGGAGATCAGTAGGACAGGCTCTTCCTGCCGGAGAGGGGTTGCACATCAGAACAACGCAGGGCAGTGGGAATCCATGGCCCGGAGGCAGGGCAGGGTCAGCGATGGGGACTCACCCGGGGGAACCCTGGCGTGTGTGAAGGAGATTCCTGCTCAGCCAAGGTTCTTGCTGAAGACAGGCCAAGGAGGCCAGAGATCTCCGGGGATGGTGAGGCATGAGGAGCCTGATTAGATGGGGGGATCATCAGATACTGAGGGCTGGAGATTCTTGCTGTACTGATTCAGCAGTGTTCTCTGCCAAAATCAGCTTAACAAGAATGTGCAGAGAAAGGTCCAGCAAAAGAGGCACATGGCTAACGTTTGGCCAAGCAAAGACTCTTTGTTGGGAGGATAAGACAGCGTACGAGTGAAGGTCGACTAGGACGCAACAAAAATCCATGACTAAAGCAATGCTGGGGTGCCTGCCACTTCAGAAAATGACCTAGTTTGTGGGATCACATTTCGTGGCTCAGGTTCTCCCTGTAAGAGTTAAAAAGGGTCTGCAATAGCTCAGGCTAAAGTATCAACAAGAAGAGAAAAGAAAAAATATCCTTCCCTGTGATAGCCTGGGCTCACATGGAGACATAATCAAGGAAGAGACTTAAGGGTAGATGAATTTAATATGATGAGTAAATATTGTTGTGCTGAAGATTTGGACTTTATTTTTTTCCCACTTGTAAAAGAAAGGTCACAATACTCTCCAAAATTCTTTTATCTTTTCAGTGTAATTATCCAGATCATTTTCTCCCCTTTACCACACTGTATAACCTCCTTAAAGAAAATGTGTTTAACTTCAAAGGCATTTTATTGAACGAGGATAAATTACTTTAATTTATTAGGTTATGGGGTTTGGCTTGCCTATTTACATCATGTGGATAAAGTTATAGACATTAATACTCACATATAAAGGAGAATTTATCTTTCAGATGTACAAAATTTATTAGAAGAGACAGTAAGGAATGGAGAATCCTGATATCACAAAGGTCTGCATGATCCTATGGTCACAGTAATTAAGTTTACCTTTCTGTTAAGTATAAAAACATTAGAGTCCCCCTACTTAGGCAGTTACTAGGCATTTTCTTTACAGTCTGCACATTGTAGTATTGCCTGCGCATACATCACATAAGACCTGCTGCCGCCTAACAATTCCAACCACTGCTATCAGCGTTTCTAGGAGAGCCAGTGGATCCCATGCTGAGCTTGTGTCTTGGGAAACTAGGAAACAACTGTGTAGGACAGAGTATGATGTAAACAGTAGAGGCTTTTGTAGACAGTATAGACTTTGGGGGCCTGGTCTAACTTTTTATCATTATGATCCGACATCTCCTTTCATTTATCCATTGTTAGTGACTTGTCCCCTCTGCCAGGGCTACATTCTAAGAAAGACAGGAGGGTAGAAACTGAAACAGGAAATATGAGGGGATTCTAAAGAACTGATTAAAAGCATCTCTTTTTAATTATAGAATTTTTCATCAACCATTGGAGCTGTTGAGGAAGTTAACTTGATGTGCTGTCTGGGATGACACATAGTTCTGATCGGACCAAATCATTACTTGTCTAAAATGCTTCTACTGTTTAAGATAAAAAGCAGAGGGAAATCTGAGTCCACACTTGGGTGTGAGTCCAAATGAGGAAGCAGCTCTTCCTTGAAGATGAGGACTCGTTCTCCCGGTCTGTAGGCCGTGTCTCTTGTATTCAAGGGTCAACCAGGGAACCATTCTGCGGTTAGTTGAACATCTATATGTTTGCAGGGTTTCCAGGAGGGAGCTGTGTAGCCTAATGCCTCAGGTAGCTGTTACAGGAAATGAATGATCATCTTCTTCCTTGGGTGTTACATGGACTCATAAATAGGCTATGTGCAAAAGTTCCTAACTCTTTGGAAGAAACATATTTATTTTTTAGTGAACAGAGTTGTGATCGTTATAAAAGGAATAAAAGTGAGGCCTGTAATAATGGTAGAAAAGGCTTCCACAATCTGTTTGCGTTTTCTACTTTCATTCCCACCACTACGAAAATGAATTCCATTGATTATTCCAAATCATAGCCTTCGATAAAGTACAGAGGTGAAAAGACTCTCCACACCTTGCAGTGGGATCAGAATATTTAGAAGTTGGGGGCTGAACGTAGAGGGTGACGAATGGCAGTTCTGGAAAGGGGCTCTGTGGGGCGGCCTGGAGACGCAGGGCTGAGGAGGCCGCAGGGAAAATGGAGGTCAACGCTTGTGACTCGAGAGAGAGCAAGACACCTGCTTGGACTGCAAGCGGGTGTTCGGGGAGAGACGGGGAGCAGAGGCCACTCCAGACAGCGGAGCAGGACGCGCCTCTGGAGTCTGCGAGCAGAGTCCGCACACTGGGGCAGCCAGGCGGATGGGGCAGGGACGGCGTCCACACGTGGACATGGAGGTGGAGTGTGGGACGCGGGGAGGTGGCGTGTCAGGGGCCACGGGACTGCTTTGCACTCCTCGTCCACCGGCATTTGTTGTATCTGTGAAGGGAAACCTGCCCTGTCCACTCTGCATCCCCCCAGAGCCGGCTCTGTGGAGCAGCGGCCACACACACTGGCCACCGCGGCCTCCGCTCTAGCCGGTGTGCTGCCCTGTCCTGTCCACCTCTGTCTGGCAGCTTCATGCTCTGTGTTCTCTTGGGGACAAGGACAGGGACAGGTGGCTCATCGCGTCCTCTCAGGATGACACTTCTACAGTCTCCCAGGCCCAGGACAATGAGGTCATTTATGTAACAAATCACAAACGCAGATTTCCAGACAGCAGTGGACTTGGGGGAATGTCTGCCTTCCCCTGCCTTTCCTATCCCACCAGATAGGATGACCCCGAAATCGGTGAACTTCTGAGGTATTTATCTGCCGCACACACCCCTGTCCAGGGCCTGCTGAGATGTGCCGGTCACGACTCCGACCCTGACAGCTCTTGACGCACTGCGGTTCAAGGCCCTTTCCCCACAGGAGCGCTTGCAGTGCTTTCCGGGATGATGCATGGATCAGAGCAGACCACACTGGTAGAAAAGCAGAAAGGAAAGGGGGAAGAGGAAGTAAGCTAAGAGTGCAGGGAAGGGGGGACAGGAGGTCGGCCCTGTGCGGATCCGGGTAGGAAGCTGTAGCGCGCGGAGCGCGGGGAGGAAGCCTCACAGCAAGGACGGCCACGACGTTGGGTTTCGCGTGGGGCGGTGGTAAGACGGGGAGAGGCCTGAGGAAGGCTGCTGAAGAACCACCTGGGAGTGCACGTTAGAGGTTCAAAGCAGCCCCTACGCTTGAGAAACTGTGGGTCAGTCGGCCTCACTGAAAGCGTGGCGCTGAGGCCGGTCCACAGGCTGGCAGACACGTGAGGAGAGGGCCCAGCCCGTAAGGAGGCGTGGCAGCCGCGCCTGAGCCAGAAACTTCTGTAGGTGACTGTTCTGTTCCCCCCGGGGGGAGGGGAAGGGCGATCAGTGTGGGATCCACAACGGCCCTGGGAAAACCAGCCAGAGATCTCTGAGGTGGTCACAGTGGGCTGAATTCCCCCGGACGTGGCTCGGCCAGCTCTGGGGATTTTACGCTCACAAATCAAGGGATCGAGAGCGGTTTAATTGTGGGGTTTTGGTATACCTAATTTCCTCTAGTAGAGTGCAGGCTCATACTATGATACGTGAATCATTTAAAACACAGGCATTTTCCCCGTAGTGCACAGATTTATGGTGGATACCGCGGGCCTGATGCTAAACATATGTGCACACTCATTTTTTAAAATCAGGAAACTAGAGAGTTACTATTTCCTGAAGGAATTTCTATCAGAAACCAAAAAAAAAGCAGTATCTTCTACCAGAATGTCTCAGGGGAATAGATGAAAGCAAACTGCAAGGAGGGGAAGCTGGCTACCAGTAAGAATGTCGCTCCTCCTTAACCTGCCATCCTGTGTACCCTTATGAGGTGAACTGAGTGATTGGCAGAGGGCCTGGTATGCACATGCCAGGCTCCTGTGCCCCCTGGACCAGAAACATAAATCTTGCTTCTCTAATAAAGACAGTGAAGGCAGAAAGTGATGATAGTATCCTCAGTGTCCTAAAGTTAGATGTGGCGAGACGTTGGAAGACATCCGTCTTCGCCGTCCTGGCCGGGCCGGTCTGTCCCGAGGGGCTGCGGCACATGTCTTCCTCGAAATTTTCAATAACAGATAAGAAAATAATTTCTTTTGGACCCTCAGCCCCCGCTGGCCTCCTGCGAGGGTGACTGGGAGAGACAGTTAAGCCCGGCGTTTGCTCTGTTTAGCTGGACATCGTTATGGCAGCATTTGTCCCCTTCCTGACAAATCGCATTACTCCTCTGCCCTCCGAGCCGCTAGACCGTCCGCGGGGACCCAGGTGGGGAGCAGGACAGGCTGGCCGCACATTTGTCATCCCCGAGGCAGCGCCGGGCTCAGCTTCCAACCGGCTTTGGTTGGTGCACGGCCGAGCGCGGCTGAGCCGGGAGGGTCGTCCATCTGCACGCGGTCATCCGCCTCAGGGCAGGGGGCCTGTCCCCGGTGTTCCCCGCGAATCTGATGCCCCAGATCGCTCACTGATCGCCCCGATTTCTGCCCGAGGCTTGGCTTTCTTGGAGCTGAGAGTGCTGCCTCCCCTGAACACTCTCCCCATTACCAGCAAAGTGGCTCTTTCACTCCACTCTGGGCGACCAGCGTTGCCGCCTTTGCCTCAGCCCCGCCGCTGGCCCGGTCTGTAGCTTCCGCCGTGCAGTGCGCTCTTCCTCCTTTCCGGTCTGCAGCTTCCGCCGTGCAGTGCGCTCCTCCTCCCTTCCTGTCTGCAGCTTCCGCCATGCCGTGCGCTCCTCCTCCTTTCCGGTCTGCAGCTTCCGCCGTGCGCTCCTCCTCCTTTCCGGTCTGCAGCTTCCGCCGTGCGCTCCTCCTCCTTTCCGGTCTGCAGCTTCCGCCGTGCAGTGCGCTCCTCCCCCGCGCCCCTCTCCGAGCGCGGGAATAGTGAGGGATTCCGGTTAACGCCGCCGAAGCATCTGTTGAGCCTTAAAGAAAGGACGGACTTGAACACGGACACTGGAGCGCGGGCAGGGGCAGCCCGTGGCGCAGTGACAGCACCGGGGCAGCGGCGCGTGCGTCCGGGCTGCTACGAGGAGTGTCGCTCAGCGGAGCCCCTCGGTGGGAGCGCGCGCGGGGCGCCCCACTGCTGAGACCCCGCCGCCGAGGCCCGGGAGCTCCCGGCACCGCGCTAAGCACTGGTAGCCTCGGGGTCACTGTTCTCACTCCACAGCTGTCTTTCCACCCACACAGCGGCCGTCTGTCCTTAAAGCAGAGCTCAGAGGTTGGGCAGGGAAAGGGCCCCGTGTTTGGTCGAACCTGCTTGGCCACGTAGTACTGACACGAAACGGTGTCGTGTGGGAGGGAGGACGGAGCAGCGCAGGCTCCAGGGGGCGGGGGCGGGGGGAGGGGCTGGGGCGCGAACAAGAGCAATTCAGAGGAGCTTTCCCGGCTCTTGTGCCTGCTTCCACTGGCTACGTGGTTGTACATTTAATTTCCATCGATTTGAAATGCACAAAGTTAAAGGGCTCTTGTAAGTTTAGTAAAAAGCATTTGCATAAGTGTATATTTTATCCATTATAGCAACATTAGTGCACACTTGAAAACAGTATATACACAAGTGTGAGGTAGACCCTTGATTCTCTTGAAGACATACTGGGGTTTTTTTGTTTGTTTTTTTGTTTGTTTGTTTTTTGAGACAGGGTCTGGCTTTGTAGTTCAGGCTGGCCCTGAGCTCACTATGTAGCCCAGGCAAGCCTCGAACTTGGCAATCCTCCTGCCTCTGCCTCCCGAGTGCTGGGATGACAGGTGTGAGCCACCACAACCGGCACTGTGCTGTGTGGTACTGATTGCTGGTGGGCATGAGTCACCGTGCCCGGTTTTGTTGTATGTGCTTACTCTGATAGAATCAGGGACCTTGCACTTGCTAGGCAGGCAGTGGAACCACTGAGCTAAATCTCCAGCCCCATACTGGGTTTTTATTTGGAGTTGAACATTTGGACATTTAAAAATTATCCAGGCTTCCTAAAGTTGTCTAACATGCTTGAACATAGCAGGTCTCATCACTAGTAAAGAGAATTAGATGGAAATAAAAGGACATTTTGCCTTACTTTTTCATTCTTTCAAAGCTAAACAGAACAGGATTGTCCCTTACTTTCCTTAGTCTGTGTTCTTACTGGATGAAGATAGTAATGATTATCTTAATGCTTGCCTGCAGTTGAATTAATATGACAGATAGGGAACTTCTTGCAGTGTAGTTAGAACTCTGTAACGATGAAGTGTTAACAGTGGCTTTAAAAAGGAGATTCTAATCATCTAGAATAAAAATGAATTGTTCACAAAAGCACTAATTTATCACTCTCGCCACTTCACCTCTTCTAGATTGGGGTCACGAGGACCTGTAGTGGCTACCTAAGCCAGCGTGGGTTTCCCTAGAGGATAGGCTCCGATGTGCAGGGGGCCTGTTTCCTCCGTCTCTGTTCTCAAGCAGGCTACTGAGATGCTTGAGGAAGATCGTCCTTTCACTGTATTTGAAGATCTGACAGTGTGTCTTTCTCTATTGCCTTTATCTCCTTTGTATATATCTTCGTGTATATTCTCTGCGCTCGTGTAGGTAACGCAATCTCGGAAAGATATCTGCACACTCCTGTTATGCATTAGAACATCTCAGGCCCCAGGGCACTGTGTTAACATGGTGAATTCAGGTTCCCCTCTTAGCAGACAGTGCGGTGTTCAATTAGTGTGTTTTAAGAAATACTATCGTTGCTGTTTTATTTTTATATCTGATAACAAATACTTTGCTTTTGAGACAGGCAAGATTTCCATTAGAAATCGAACATCCAGAAGATTAGCAATTCAAAAAAGATTCTGTAGTTCATCATATCTTTTAATATCTTTAGCTGAAAGTGACTCACTCCAAAGGCAGAAGCATTAATTAAAACAGACGATGCATTCATGTGAAAAGGAAAAGGGAGATTGCGGGTGGAATCCTTAGTCTCTTGTAGACATAGAATGTAGAATTTCAGTGAGTCATCCTAAAGCTGGCTCATTCAACAGCAGCTTCAAAATACTTTGAGCCATTCAAAACACCTAAGAGATGAGAAAACGTAAGTATGCAGTAACAATGAAATATTCTTGCTACCTTTTGTATTCAGAGCTATAAAATTCTGCTTTGAGGTATCTACAGAGATTAGTTGCCAATTTATTTTAATATAGATACTTTTAACCATATATATTTACAGTGTAGAAGAATTTAATTTACAGATTAATTAAATGTGTAATGCATTCTACTGTAGTAGTAAAATGTAACATTTTAAAAAGTCAAATAGTGCCTCTGTGACCCCAGAGCCAACCATCTTTGACCATATTTGTTTCTTCTGTATTCTTGTTTTTTTAATGAGCTGTTTCTCTGATATTCTTAACACTTTTAGACATCTATGATTGACTTTCAACTATTGCAAACTGCAACTTTGCCCTGTTCTAGCTCATTTTTCTGTTCTACACATGCCCCTCCTATTCCCCTAATAGAGAATTACAAGTTTTTCATTCAACTAGAAATAGATATTAGAAAATACTATTCAAAAGTGAATCATTGTGTGATTCTTTTACTTTATTGTACAACTTTTTGGTTTTATTTAGGCTAATAATTTTCCTCTTGCACCTCACTCTCCTTTTCCTGATGCCTCCCCAGAATTCTAAAAGTCATGGCGGAAAAGCCACACGTGTCATGTGGCCCCTCCGCCTCCGGCCTAATCCCGTGGAGCCCTCTGCCCGCTGATGTCCCACCCAGGCTCGCCGCAGGGGTGAGGTGTCAGCCTGGGACTTCTCGCCAGCGTGCCGGAAACACACTCACTTGTGTCGCTCTTGAACACTTCCCCTCCCCTGCGCTTCGCTGCCCCAGTGCGGGTGCAGCGCTGAAATGTGTCCCTCGGAATGAGTGAGCACAGGAAGTAAAACCTTAGCTCCCTTGTAGATCACAAAATGACTTTCTTCTCTCCCCTAGTCAACTGATACCGGTTGCATGTAAAATTCTAGGAGGAGCCTTCCTGTCTGAAGCCTTAGCTCTTAGGAACTCCACAGCGTGTCTCCGTGGCTAGTCTTTGTGGCAACCTTCCTCTGCTGTTGTCCACACTGCCGTTCTCTTCTGGTGAGTGTGGTCTCCCCTCCTTTTCTGGAATTAGGGATTTCAGGAAGAAGATGGACCTCTCATCTGTCAGTCCGCTCGGCCTCCTTCACAAAACCTCCAGAACAGGACCTTTCTAAAGCAGCTTCTGTTAAACTTGCCATCTGTGAGCACTGAAATACAATTCTGCAGGCAAAATGCACTTTGAATATGAGCATTTTCAAATAATGAAATTGTTGAACATAGAGTTTTAAGTAAGCCAGCTTTTATAAAATATCTAAATTGCTTTCATGTACCATTTTGAAGTCTGAAGATAGGAATTTGACTTTAATTATCCGGGAGCCTACGGCTTGCTTTATTTCTTCGTATTTGCCTTGGTTCTTGAGTCATCCACGCCGGGGCCGAATCAGTGCTGTTAACGCGGCAGCGCGGCGTCAGGGACCCGCCGGCGGCGGTCGGGCGCTGACCTAGTTGCGGCTGCGGAGCCCGGCGCTCCCATCAGGACACAGAGCGCGCCGGGGCTGAAGGAAGCGAGGCGCGGCAGACGGCGGCGGGGTCTCCGCGGACGGACAGATGGACCGACGGACGGACGCGGCCCGAGCTCCCGGAGGCCGGCGTCACATAAGCCGCCCGCGCGTGCGCTGGGGCACGTCCTGCCTCAGTGGACGAGAAGCGCCCGCCCCGGCACATAGCGGGCAGAGTGCGAGCCAGGGAAGGTGCGAACAGAATCGTAGATTTTCTGTTTTTTTTGGGGGGGGGGGCAGGAGTAAAGTTAAAATTCAGAATATTGGCTTGTCAGGAAATCGGGAGCCACAAACCGACCTAGCATGAAAATGGGTTGTTTCTGTTGTTTTGTTCACTAGATGAAGGCGGAGTTTCTTTTCCTTTCTTTACCAGTACTGCACAAGGAGCACTGCCTGATAGGAGCAGATTTTCACTTTAAGTAGCCCGAGGCCCCAGCCCGTTAGCATCAAAATAATTTAAGTAAATGGTGAAACATTGTTCAGTGTATTATGGTGACCACACGTCTAGCGGATGATACACAGTGCCCTCTGCAGAGCAGTGTTTCTGTAAAAACCTGTTTCCATCGAGACACAGCAGCAATAGTAGAGGTGACCGCATGTGCGCCAGGATCGGGGGCGCCCAGGGGCGGTGCGAAGGGCGCTCGGCGGACGCGGCCGTTCTGCGGGCGTGAGACGGTGGGAGGGAGCGGGGGGACGGACAGGCCGAAGCAGCCGTAGGAGGCCGCTGGCAGCGCGGCTGACGAAGCACAGGCTCGTCCTGGCGCGGCGGCCGGACGCCCAGACGGAGGCAGGTCCGTTCGCCCGCGCTCCGAGAAGGCCCGGCCGGCGCCAGCGGGCTCCGAGGCGGGCGGTGGCGCAGGGCGCAGCGGCCTTTCCCCCGCACCCTTCCGCCCCTCGCATGCGCCAGGCCCCAAGCCCGGGCACTGGTGCCGTCCGCGGCCGGGCGGGTCTTTCCTCGGGAGGAACCCGTCACCGCACCCGAAACCGCCCAGCGGGCTCATCCGGCACCACTCGCGGGGCCGCGGGCCCACGGGGCTCCGGGGGACGCTGTGTCCTAGAGCTTCAGAGCGACAGCCCCCACCGGTGGTGCCAGCAGCCCCCACGCGGCACCCTTTAACAAGGAGACCGCTAACGTGTCCCAGAAGACTCGCGCGGCCGTGGCGACACGGTGGAACTGCTTGGATCTTCCTTCGGAACCCCGATTGGGTCCTCGGAGGGCTGTGTCGCCTCGTCTCGGCAGAGTGTGCTGCAGGCCTGGGTCTGTGTGCGGTCTGTTTCCCAGGCATGATCTCCCTGAACTGTCAGGGCCGGGCTCCGCCAGCCCTTCCGGAGCCTCCGCGGTGCGGGGTCACGGCCGGCAGCACCACACTTGGCTTCCTCGTGTTTGTCAGAAGTGGACCTTATGCCACATGAATTCCAAACTTTTGTACGTCCAGCGCATCCAGAAATGAAACAAGGCCCAGCCTCGTGGCTTTTCGGCAGTTGTGTAGCTAGCTTCACTCATACAAGCCGATAAAAATGACTCAAAGTATTATTTTTCTAGCATACTTTGTCTTGTCCAAAACTTCTTCTATTTTCCTTCGGTTATTAGAGCTCACTGAAATATCACATACAGCTAGACCCCTTCCTGAGAACATTATTAAGAGCAGCAGACACTGTAAATCATTTCAGAACTGTACACAGTTGCATTATTAATTTCCACTATTCTCAATGGTGAAATGAAAGTGATTCTTAAAGAAAAATGGAGAAGAGTGTTTATATACTTTTTCTGTTTTTCCTTCCAGTCCTTTAGAGACTATCGACTCTTCATCAATTTAATTATTGTGTTATAGATGTCTAATGTACTTGCCACACAGCGGGCTAAGTAGTTTCCTTCCCGCAAGGTAGATTTCTATTGCTGGAGAGCGACCCATCTGTGGGCCATGCTGGCCTCTTTGGAAATATCCTCCTATTGATTACTGGCAAGAAGATAATCAAGAAACGTAACATACTAGTGTTTCTTCTTCCATTGTGACCTAAAGCAAGTCCTTGAAGCAAGGATTGTAGACAGACTCACACAGCACAGCAGAAGAGTGAGCGGGTGGCGGAGAGGTTTGACAAACAGGAAAGACGTGGAGCTTTAGAAGCAAAGCGGTACACCCTGACTCTGAATATGGAAAGTAGAGCTTTTATTTCCATCATAAAGTATTGTGTGAAAAATATTTACAGTGGCTCCCAAAGGGAAACGAGGTTTTGAAAGTTACTAGAAATAAGATACAAATATGAACGAGTGTGTACTGAACACCTTTAACCTCAAGTCCAGAACTCAGTGGCTTCCTGCTGCCTGATGTCTGTCAAATTAAATGCCTTCCGTTCCCCTTCACACTGAGCCAGTCTCGGGGTGAGGGCCCCGGCCTGGCCCCAGCTGAGTTCTGGGTAACCTGACTTGTCCGATGCTCAGTTTGCTCTTCTGAAAAGTTTTTTCTCAGGCTGTTTCATCAAATCTTCCACCCCACAGAACCCACCCCCACCCATTTTTGTCTTTTGGAAATGTCATGAATACTGACATTTTCCTAAGCGGATGCACTATTCCTCCACTCTGTACTATAATGCCTACCACACCGATACCTGTGTCCCACTCAGTAATGACTGGCTTGTCGTCTGATTCTCTGTCTTCCCCCAAGATTGTGATGGACGTGGTGCGTCCTGGAACAGAGAAGTATTATGTTCTCATCGAGTTAAAAAGGTATTTATAAAAGCTTCCAATGTATCTTAAAGAATTAGTATTTACTATATGAAAAAGCAAATCACTAAAACTTCTCAGCCTCATTGGTCCCACAGGAGAAATACCTCAATGAGATTTTAGATTAATTTCTCAACTAAAAAAAAAAAAGAGCACATGCTCTTTAAGCGATTCTAAAGAAATTGCATCCAGTGAACCATAATTTCAACAAGATTTTAAAAAGTTAAATGAAGACAATCTAGAAAAATGGCATAAGCTGGCAGGGAAAGGAGGGAAGGGTAGAATTCAGCCAAGAGAGGGTAAGTGAAAAATCTGTCATTGCTGGTTTATATGGTGCTAGAGGGTTTATATTGATTGGGATTTATTTTTGCATTCTATCTGTCCTCAGAAAGGGCCCCTGAGCACAAAGTGTTCTCAGGCCGCCCGTGATCATCTGTTTACTTATCTGTGCTATTTATGTGTTGAGAAATAGGCAGAATCCTTATCTGTGCTTCTTTTCCTCTCAAGGCTAAGCTACTCTTTAAGAAATAAGCACATGGGAATGATTATGTCTATTACACAAAATGAGAAGGCATTGCCCTCGCACCCGGGTCAAACCGAGAGCCTCTTTTCCAGGCCCAGAGTCCGCCCCGCTACGCCTCCCTTCCAGCAGAGAAGGTCCGGGCTCAAGAGCTGGAAATGTGTAGCCGACGGTGCGACACAGCCCGGCAGCCGCCCGGAGATCGGAGCCTGCCACGTGCCGCTGAGGCCATGCCGCGGGGTTGCCCAGCAGCGCTGATTACAAGGGGTTCTGAAAAAAATTACAAGCAGGTGGAAGTCGATTTGGATGGAGATGCTGTGTTTGAAGCATTGCATTTCCCGGGATGAATAAAAAATCTCCTTAAAAATGGCTTTCGGGGCAAAACACTGAAAGCTCTGTCTGTGTCATCGTACGCAGACAGGAGGGGTGACGACTGTCCCTTCTGCGCGCTGGCAGCCCGTGTCCGGGCCAGGCCACCGCAGAAGGCCTCTCCGACTTGCTGCACGGTGCTCGCGAGCCTCGGAGCGCTCAGCGGTGCTTCCTGAGGGGCAGCCGCGCGCCTGGAAGAACGCAGGGCGTCCCCGCCGCAGCTCTGTGCGCCCCTCAAACCCCGCCTCGGCCTCTCTGGGAGGCCGCAGGGGCGCGGACGGTGGGGAGGACCGCGGGGCACCCGGGGGGACGGGAATGAACTGAGGGGTGTTCGGCCGGGAAGGGAAGTGGCCCGATCCGGAAAAGGCTAAAGGAAAAGAAACTGCATTTTAAAAACCCTCATTACCTCGAAAGGACTCCTGTGTGGCGTGGGCGCTTTGCTGCTCTCTTCTGGCCTTGCTGACACGCTCCCCCAGGTCGTCTCCAGGGAAGGCCCTGCTTAAATTAAAGTAACGGGTACTTAATTATGCCTCAGCATTTTTAGAACACTGCTTTTGCCATAATAATTCCCGTCATTATTTTTATCAATATTATGATTTTATTTTAGGGACACAAACATTTAGACGACAGACGTCTGTTCGTATTTGTGAAGAGATCTTACAAAGACCTTTGTGATATAAAAAACAGGCTCGAGTTTGGAAAGAGCATGGAAAGATTACTTACTTGGAAAGATTTTAGTGGAGAAATACAGAGCCCAAGTTGTATTTCTTTCCTCTATTACTCAAGGAATTCATGGAGTAAAACAATGTTTTTAAGTGTCCTCTCCAATAATAAATAGTATTTTTTCCTATGATTTTTATCTAATTAGTTCTCAGGCAGCCTTGCCGTCTGAAGGTCCTCACCAGGAACTTCATTTCCACATGGAATTCACTGCTGGCAGAAAAAGGACATACTGCTAAAGTTTCTTGCTACCAATTAAATAGCAAAATCATCCTACTGAGAAAGCGCAGACTAAACTTTATCTCATTAAGACAAAATCCAGATGCCTGTTTACTTGCGGTTGAAAATCAATGCTCTTTTGTCTTCTAGAAGTATATAATTTGCAACAGAAACAGGAGATTATCCTCATCGCTCTGTCAAAACCCAGTAATTAAGATATAAGTTTTTATTTTTAATGGGTGGTGCTACTAAATCAACAGTGGTTTTGAATGGTACACATACTCCCTTTGAAGACTGCTCTGGTGTGGTAGAACTTTACTTACTTGTGTTTGGTAAACTCAGTTGTTGAATGAATAATGAGCAATTGGACAGATTAGTGAACTGCAGACTAGAGACCAGATGGGGTAAAAACTCGGGGTCACAATCAGGGATAATCGCTTCTTGCTTGTGATTAAATGATTCTGCAGTAGAGGGTGCCTTTTCGTAGTACTCTAGAGAGAGTCTTTCTTGATTACCCAAGTAGTTTCATGATCCAGGTAAATCACTTTGATTGTAAGCATGGAATCATTTGTTTAAATTTGCATATGTATACTAATATAAATTTTCTTCCTTCTTTTTTGGGACCAAGGATACATGTTGTCCAGTATGGCATTTTACATAGGTTAGGGAGCAGGGGAGAGGAGTGAGGGAGATGGGGGAGGGGAAGGGGGAAGTTCTTGTTAGGAAATTATGTCCCACGTGGACAATAAAGATGCCAGTTTTATAGAACATACAAAGTACGTACTCTACCACTGAGCTACACCCCCTCTCCCCACAGTTTTATAGAACATAAACTGAATACAGTTATGAAGGTGGAGCAGAATGCGATTCATAATGCTCCTTCTCTAAAACATGGATGAGAGTGAAGAAATGCTTTTGATAGCTGTCTCACTGTTATACACTAAGATGTCTCTTTCTGATTTGCAGTTAAATTAAATATATTTTATTCCAAAACCTATGTCAAAAAATTTGAAGGGCAGAAAAACTTCAACATTATTTTTTAACGTTAGAGTATTTGTCTCAAGGATAAACATTTTTAAGGTTATTAATGTCTATCTCATGTATATTCATATTTATGTATCTAATGACACAAATACTGCAAAATCCATTAAGGGTTATGTAAATTTGTACTCGCAGTTTATCCTATTCTATTTTGGGTGAATATAGTTGGTATACACTTGAAAATTAATTATTAGTGTAGTATCTAATGAGAAATTAGGGATGGAAAGAAAGTAGGCTCTTCGCCTAAGGGCATAATTAACTACATCTCGTAGGTGCCTCCATGACTCTCCACTGACTTTTGCCGACGTTACTATTTAAAACCCACTGGGGGAGTGAGATCAGCTGAACGTCAAGTATGAGTTCTCAGACCCATATTTGTTGAGTTGAAAAATATGCCAGCTTAGAGATATCATTGTACCAATTTATTAACTTTGTAATTTGTTAGGCTTTCTCCCTTTATAGGAAGAGTTTGTACTTTTTAGAACCCTGCGTGAAACGCATTTGAAGTTCTTTTAAAAACCAGGCAACTCCCTCTGCTGCCCCTTCCCCGGCCCCTTTCCGGAAGTGGGCCTCTTACTTCCGGGAAGGTGAGCCCGGGACCCAGGGGCTCCGCCGTAGAACCAAACGCACAGCAGCAGTTTTACAATGCCGGGTCCCAGCGCTTCGGGCCTTGCATTCCCTTCCGAGTGGAGGCGCCGCGGGGACGGTACCTGCTCCCGGACTTGCGGCCGGTGGCAGAGGAGCCACCGTGCAGCTGCCAGCCCGGTCGTGACGCGAAGCCTCGCAGCAGGCCTGGCACTAGCGCTGCCGCGTCGCGCTGCCGCCCTTGCTCCCGACTCGAGGCCCATCGAAGGAAAGCGGTTCTCTCTTTAAGAAAAGAAGAAACAGCATTTTTCTACCCTCCAACCTGCACTGGAAAAGCCAGGTAACAACTTGAAGTCAGATAAGTCGGACACAGCAGCCTTGGCCGCCTCCGTCGGGCCCGGGACCGGCTCAGCCCGTGCTGCCCAGGCGCCGGGGCGACCCGCGTCCCGCAGACGGGCCGGGGCGCTGGGCCGGGGCGCTGGGCCGGGGCGCGGAAGCCTCTGGCGAGAAGCGGCGCTCGCGCCGTCTGTCCTGGGAATTCATTCTGGTTGACCGAGCGAGCAGCGATTGAGGAATTTTTTATCCCTTGTGCCCCTGGTGAGCGTGGGCTTGTTATTTTTTAATGAAACGATTTTCGAAGCCTGTTGTTTTCAGGGTCAGGAGCAAAGTGATGCACTTTTGTTTTATTTTGCTTTGCCTTTTGGTTCTTTTATATTTTCATCAGTCCTTTCAGTGCAGTGGTGCCTGCTGAATCTCTTTTAACCAGTGTCTTGCAGTAGAGAGTACTTTCCAAGGCATAGCTGGGAAACACCAACTAAGGATAATAATAGTTCCAGATCACAGATAAGAAAGTATCGCAAACACCTTTTCATAGCAGTCGCCAGAATTACGATTATATATTTCTGTTGTTCTCGCGACTTACGTGCGAACACTAGGCATAATGCAAAAACCTTGGGAGGTTCTAGTTCCCACGCGGACTTTTCTAGCTCTAGGGTTTCCCATTAGGAGCCCTATTCAGAGTGGGTGGAGGGTCTCGGTACCGAGCTAGCGCCC
>PVIC010013744.1:0-37582 GCA_004025085.1 Thryonomys swinderianus | reverse complement strand
TTGTAGTTCAGGCTGTCCCTCAGCTCACTATGTAGCCCAGGCAAGCCTCGAACTCAGCAATCCTCCTGCCTCTGCCTCCCAAGTGCTGGGATTACAGGTGTGAGCCACCATGCCCGGCATTTTTCACATTTTGACTTTTTTTTTTTTTGAGACAGGGCCTTGCTTTGTAGTTCAGGCTGGCCCTCAGCTCACTATGTAGCCCAGGCAAGCCTCAACTCAGCAATCCTCCTGTCTCTGCCTCCTGAGTGCTGGGATGACAGGCGTGAGCCACCAAGCCTGGCATTGTGGTATGTGGTATTGATTGCTGGTGGGCATGAGTCACCACGCCCAGCATTCTGTGGTCACCGGGATCAAACTCAGGACCTTGTGCTTGCGAGGCAGGCCCTGGAACCACTGAGCTAAATCTCCGGCCTGACATTTTTAATATTGATGTGATATCAAAGTATTAAGTTATTGTTTGATTGGTACATTCCTTATTTTCTGGTACATAAAATAGTGGTGAATCTTAAAATTAGTGATACCTTAGATTTGATAAACTGTAATAAGCCTACACTTTGGGAGATGAGGATTTAGCTCAGTGGCACAGTGCCAGCCTGGCAAGCACAAGGTCCTGAGTTCAATCCCTGGTACCCAAAATAAAGCCTATATTTTAGGTTTATTTTTCTCTCTAAGTGAAAATAGAAACAAAGAATGTATTTGAAGAACATTGTAGGAAAAGAATAGGAGAGGTTTGGTGATTGAAAGGTGAAAGAAACTGTACAAACGAAGGTTTTGTTTTCCTTTGTTCACATGGTACACCTGAGGAAGGGTGAATGGTATGAGGATGAAATCATTTCTCTTTTTAGATGGCTTGAATATGAAGGAATAGTTATCCTCGGATCCTGTCAATGTATAGGGGTGTAATCATAAAACCAAATTTTATCCAATAAGTTTTTCTGCACCAGGCTTTTATCTGTTTTGTGGGTACAGGTTCTATGGGCATCATTATGAAAGATTTGGATTCATTATATCACATAGTGATAGAATGTACTGTTTAACATTGATAGCTATCCCACAAGAAGACTACTCCTTTATCTCTGAAAAGCATGTTTGGTTTTTTCCCCCTGCCTTATATCAGGATTACAGATCTGAGCATCTGCAAGAGGGTTCAAAGCTGAATCTTGAAATTTAGAGACTGAGTGGAAGACTCAGAACCATCAGCCATCTATCAGCCATCCCTACTGTCAGAAACCATCAAAGTAGGATTTCTAGGTTGTGGCTTCTATCAAAGATAGTAAGCAAGAGAGAAAAATGGTTACTTTCAGTTGTTCTTGGCCCTTTTTGAGAGGATGTTTAATTTGATAGTGGGACTGTTAAGACTTAAGCCCACTCAGGACATCTCCCATTAGAAGTGTTGTCAGAAAAATGAAGCAGTCTTAGAAAACATATCTTCCCTTCTCTCACCTGCTGTTTGGCTCAGCGTTGAATAGGTCAGTGGCCTGAGCACAGGAAAGCCAAGCAGACCTCATTCTGGAAAGAAATACCTCATCTCCATAGAGGCAGGCATAGGTTGAACTTCTTTGGACTAGCAGATGGTAGTAATGACAAAAAGAAATCTTCTCATCTCTGCCTTTCAGAATCTTAGAGGAGAGTTACTCCATAAACAGTAACCTCAAATAGTTTGTACAGTTGATATTAAAAGTGGAGAAAAGTGAATCATCGGGTATAAAATTACTTAATAAGACTGGGTACTTCATCTAGCCTGGTTCTCTTTTTATAAATATGGAATATCCTCTCTTATGTATTTCAGACAGATGCCTTAGAGAAGCAGCCTATGAGCAAAGGATTCACTAAAGACAAAGTAAGTCTCTAAATATTGATATCTGAGTTGGAAGTCATATGGAACCTCTTTAACAAGGGGCCGCAAACCTGTGATTCAATGATTTGTGTAAGGTCATTTTCCAAGAGATGAGATATGAACTTCTGTGTTCTTAACATGACACATGACTGTAGCTTAAGTATGAGTCCTGGTAGTGCTGGAAAGAGTCAAAGGAAATGCAATGAAATTTCTCCCTTTCTCTAGGGAGTAGTTTAAAAAACAAATAAAAAAACATTTAGTCACTTAATTTGTAAGTAAGAAGCTTCCCTAGTAGAATAGCAGTTAAATTAAAAATAACAACCAAACTTTCTCCTTTTACCAATGGCAACACTTGCTGGTAAGGTTGAAGCAATTGGGAAGTACGTGGTAACCTAACAGAGACTCCCCAGGAGTAAAACTCTGAACACATGTATGGGCTCATGAGCTCATTTTCTCTGAGCATGTGATTTTCTTATGCTTGTAGTATGCTTCACTGAAGATCTACTTCACTGTCCTTAGATACTCTTTCCCACAAGGTTTAGAGACAGAGTTAAGCTGCAGGGTTTTCATTGTTGTTTTTAAATTGTTTTAATTACTTTTTATCTTCTCTTTCAAGACTCTCAGTTCAATCTTTAACATTGAGATGGTAAAAGACAAAACTGCAGAAGAAATAAAGCAGGTAATGAATGAAAATGTGTTGGCATACTCCATGAAATGTGTTCTGTGAACCAAATCTGAGAGTAGAAAGGAGCATACCTTTTTTGACACCTCTTTCTAGTTGAAATGAAAACTACTCATAAAGGACAAAAGTGATGAATTACATGAACAGCAGTGGCATAAGAAAACTTGTCAACTTGTATTTCCCCTTTTTATTCTACTTGCTGTGTCTTATTTAAAATCATCAGTAGTCTGTATCTGATTGCTGTACTACCTTTCAGATAGGCTTCCCTGCTCCCATTTCTCTCACTTTACCTATCATCCTCAACGACTAAGTCCTCTTAAAGTTGCTCTTGCCCAGTGGAAGGACAAATACAAAATCAACTAAGATCAGCACAAGATTCTAACTTCTGTTAATATAGCCGTATGCAGTCCTGGGAACACTCAGGCTGTGCCTTTGGGAAAAGTGCCAGTGAAATATAATCATCAAGCATGTCATGTAGGAGAGAGAAGCCAGGCCCTGGAGGCCTGGACAAGGAGGTAACATTCACACCTATAATTTTACATATACATTTGTGTTCACTGAAGTACTTTTTAAGTATTCCAACTGAATTAGGAAATATCTCCCAGTCTCATAAATTTCAGTGTTGATTCATAAACTGTCTGCCAATATCATAAATTAAGATACTATAACCAGAATATGCTGTCCAATTGAGAATACAATCTTTTGACATGATTTTTTAAAAAGGCAAAGCAACATTAGGGTGCATTAATAAAATAGTTTGCCTTGGCTCTAGGAAGTAATAGACCTTCTGTGATCTGTGTCGACTAGATAGATCACCCATTGATTAGTGTGGTCAGTTGGGGCCTCACATTTTTACAGGAGCGTTCACAATACTGAGCAGCTCTAGAAGAGAGCAGCAAACTCAAGATGTCACCTTGGTTGTAGTCCCTTTCCCAGCTTCTATTCCATTGCTAATGTCACTCTTTGCTTGGAATGTTTCTCTTTGCATCTTCCCACCTCCCTATTTACCCCACTCACTTCTAATCACTCTTCAGAATATAGCCAAGAACCTGTTCCTCTGACATACCTCCCTAACCTGGGTTAGCTGTCTTTTTTTTTTTCTTGGAGACAGGGTCTTACTTTGTACTTCAGGCTGGCCCCTCAGCTCACTATGTAGCCCAGGCAAGCCTTGAACTCAGCAATCCTCCTGCTTCTGCCTCCCAAGTGCTGGGATTACAGGCTGAGCCATCATGCCCAGCACTGTGTGTTGTACTGATTGCCAGTTGGTGTAATTCACCATGCCTGGCATTGTGGTATATGATATGGGGGTACCAGGGATCGAACTCAGAACCTTGCACTTGCAAGGCAGATGCTGGAACCATTGAGCTAAATCCTCAGCCCAGAAATATATTGCTTATTACATCATAATGGTCTATCATCCAATCAGCATTTCTGAATACTTTTTTTTTTTTTGAGACAGGGTCTTGCCTTGTAGTTCAGGCTGGCTCTGAGCTCACTATGTAGCCTAGGCAAGCCTCAAACTCAGCAATCCTCCTGTCTCTGCCTCCCGAGTGCTGGGATTACAGGCGTGAGCCACCACGCCCAGCACTGTGGTATGTGGTATTAATTGCTGGTGGGTGTGAGTCTCCACGCCCAGCATTGTATGTGGTTACCGGATCGAACTCAGGGCCTTGCGCTTGCAAGGCAGGCACCGGAACCACTGAGCTAACCCTCCAGCCCTTCTGAGTACTTTGTGATTGACAGAACATTGGGGACAACATTCTGCCTACAGGAATTTGCAAGCTAGGCATATCATAGGCATCTGTAGAAAGGGATTGTCTCTGTTCAAGAGCAATTCATAGAAAAATTGTGACTGGGATGGTTAAAGGAGACTATATGGAAGAAAAGGTGTATAGGCTTAGCTGTGGAGGACAGGAAATCTTTGTGGGGTTAGAAATGGAGAAAAGGTTTTCTAGCCAGAGCCAATCACATGCACAGAAATGGAGAGCAATAGAATAATAGTAAAAATATGGGCACAGAGCATATATACAATATGCTAAGGGACAAAAAAACACAATATTGCCTATGTCTTATGCTTTTGTAAATACTATAAAAGGAAAACATTCCCGGCTGGAGGTTTAGCTCAGTGGTTCCGCCACTTGCCTATCAAGCACAAGGTCCCTGGTTCGATCCCGGTAACCATGTATAATGATATGATACTGGGTTTGGTGACTCATGCCCACCAGCAATCAGCACCACACCCCACAATGCTGAGTGTTGTGGCTCATGCCTATAATCCCAGCACTCGGGAGGCAGAGGCAGGAGAATTGCTGAATTTGAGGCTTGCTTGGGCTACATAGTGAACTCAGGGCCAGCCTGAACTACAAAGACCCTGTCTCAAAAAAAAAAAAAAGAAAGAAAGAAAAAACATTCCTAAAGTATACTAGAAAAAGATATACCACAATAACAATGTAGAACTGTGAACATTTTTCCCTATTTTCTGATTTTGTTCTTTTATTATATAAATTCTATTCCTTTCCTCTTGGTATTTATATCATGAAAGTCAAATGTGTCCTTCCTGTTCTTTGATACCAGACAGAAGTAGGACCTCCAACTGATAGTTGGCTGAGTCTTGACTGCTGTCTGTCTCTCTTTCTCAGATGGAAAACTTTCTGAAAGCAGGGTCTTAAGCTGTCTGTAATAGGGAAACACTAGCTAATAAAACTAACATTATTTTAGTGTTTACTTCTTGCCAATCAGAGTTGCAATGTGTTAATTCAACTAGTCTTTACTGCAATCCCATGAGGTTGATATTGTTATTTTATTGATATTACTTAGGGAGTTTCAGTGATAAGCCCAAGGTAGCATAACTTGTAAATGATTGTAGCTAGGATTTGCATCCAGTTCCTCCTGGTCTCTCCAAATGACTAACATCTTGGTTCTCTAAGAGAACCACAGTTGGCTGGGGTGGTGTGAGTTTGGGAGGAAGAAACAAGAGAGGAAAAAAGAGATTGTCTATTATACACAGGCACATTTTGAGAGGAATGATTTCAAAGGTTGTAGAATGAGTTTCTCTGACAGAATTTGTTATTAAGAGTTACAGTTTAATCATCTAGAAGAGTATATGATACTAAATCTTTTTTATAATCATATACTAGTTACAAAAGCATTACAGTGGGTTTTTCCTCCCTGTTACCAAATAGCATATTACTCTTAGCAATGAAACCTGTCACCATTTCTTACCACAGGTTGAAAAGATTACCCACATGTCATAGGCACCCTCTTTTTTTTTTTTTTTTTTAACAGATTTGGCAGCAGTATTTTGCAGCAAAAGACACAGTCTACGCAGTCATTCCTGTAAGTAGTTTGGAGGGGAAATGAAGTGTTACAGCATGAAGGTCAGTACTGTAACCTCAGCAAGCAGTTTCCTTTACCTTTCCTATGTTTATGGCCTCTTGAGAACTTGGATTTTACAGTTCTGAGGGTTTTTATTATGCCCTAAGCACCAAAGATTGGAAGCTCCATATGGTATATTTATGGCTTTTGTTTTCCCTCTTTTGGTTTAGAAATGTCTTTGAGTTAAGTCTCTGACAAGAGAGCATTGTATAAGTTCGTGTTACCCAGTAATTTTCAGGTGCCTTTTATTTCTTTTTGATATTTTTCAACCAAGCTGTTAGAATTTAAGACAAGGCCTCTTAACATAGCTTTCTTCCTTATTTGTCTGTAAACCAGACACTGAAGCTGACTTAGAGCCGTCTCTTAGTCTTTTTTCCTAGCAAGTGGCATTGCTGTCTTGGAGATGATCACTGGTCCCTTCTTGACCATAAGTCTTTACCTGCAAAGGAATGCTGCTTTCTGGTTTACTGCTTTTCTGACATAGAAAAACATTTGAAATACTGAGTTATTGGCTCATTCCTTACTTCTCCAAGCCAGGCCTTTTGGTTGTTACATGGACATCACTCTTTTTTTTTTTTTTTTTTGAGACAGGGTCTTGCCTTGTAGTTCAGGCTGACCCTGAGCTCACTGTGTAGCCCAGGCAAGCCTCGAACTCAGCAATCCTCCTGTCTCTGATTCCCAAGTGCTGGGATTACAGGCGTGAGCCACCACGCCCGGCTCTTTTTTTTTTTTTTAACCTCATCATATATACCTTTACCTTTCATGAGTTCAACAGGTAGAACGATCTCATTTTTTAGCATATTTAGCTTTCTTATACCAACTCATGTTTTGAACTTATCTTCCCAGCATTCCTTTGGATTGAGTTAGTGAGTTCCCTGGAGTGTTTATAGCATATCACACATAATTCTGATAACAGCGAATTGTTCATCTGGCTTTTCCTGTCTCTCTGTCATAAGATAAATTTATAAATAAAAAAAGATTGGTTAGTTGTACTATAATTCTAGAATTTGTCTTTATTAGCTTACTTGTGATCATGATCTTATGGATTTCCCTGTGTATGAATTAATTTTATGTTTTTCCAACTCGCAGAAAGAGAAGTTTGATTTGATCTGGACCCGGGCTCAGTCCTGTCCAACAGTAAGTCCCTGGTGACCATGTAAAAAGTGCTTATCAATACTGCCAAACGAGGATGTTTCCAGCTAACCTTCTGTATCCCATGCTCTCTCATTTGTTCATTTACCAAAGAGGCTTACCTGTTAATTATAATAATAAAGTATATTTTCAGCCTATGAAATCATGTGGGTTTGACCTTATAACCTCTGCCTTTTTAGGTCTCTACCACATGTCAAGCCTCACTGAATGTGGCCATTCACCCATCAGTGTAGGCATTGGAAGGCACCTGAGGCAATCTACCTCCTTCAAGTTCCTATTCTATTGACCATTTTCTTTGCTGTCTGGGCCATGCTGTCTTGCCACTAGGTGCTAAAATCAATTATGAGGTTGCTGTTGCTTGAATAAAGAGCTGACAGAAGATCTCAAGAAAAGGGAGTGGATAGTGGGCTTGACAACTGAGTTGCTGTTGATCATGAATTCTATATTTTTCAAAACATTTTTCCAGATACTGCTGACAGAAAATAAATAAATGGAGTGTTTATGGAATAGATGACTCAATATTGTTAAGATGTCAGCTCTCTCCAAATTGATCTCTAGATTAAATATCCCATTAGCCTTTTGATTTACATGAATGAAATCACTGTGGTATCAGTGTAAAGACAGGCTCATAGCTCAACAGGAGAGAATAGTCTAGGAACAGACCAACTTGTCTGTGGTTAGTGTTTTCAGCAAAGGTGCCAGGATAATTTAATAAGAAAAGGATAATCTGAGGCCGGAGATTTAGCTTAGTGGTTCCAGCACCTGCCTCGCAAGCACAAGGTCCTGAGTTCGATCCCCAGTAACCACATACAGTGCTGGGCATGGAGACTCAGGCCCACCAGCCATCAATACCACATACCACAGTGCCGGGCCTGGTGGCTCATGCTTGTAATCCCAGCACTCGGGAGGCAGAGACAGGAGGATTGCTGAGTTCGAGGCTTGCCTGGGCGACATAGTGAGCTCAGGGCCAGCCTGAACTACAAAGCGAGACCTTGTCTCAAAAAAAAAAGAAAATGATAATCTAGTCAGTAAATTGTGCTAAAACAATTGCAAAAGCGTGTGCACACAAATTAACCTCTACCTTTATCTCACATTGTATATAAAATATAACTCAAGGACTGGAGGGTTAGCTCAGTGGTTCCGGCGCCTGCCTCGCAAGCACAAGGTCCTGAGTTCAATCCCCGGTAACCACATACAATGCTGGGCATGGAGACTCATACCCACCAGCAATCAATACCACATACCACAGTGCTAGGCATGGTGGCTCACGCCTGTAATCCCAACACTCGGGAGGCAGAGGCAGGAGGATTGCTGAGTTTGAGGCTTGCCTGGGCTACATAGTGAGCTCAGAGCCAGCCTGAACTACAAGGCAAGACCCTGTCTCAAAAAAAAAAAAAATACACACACACACACACACACACACACACATATATATATATAAAACTCAAAATAGATCAAAGACATAAATGGAACTGGTAGAAGGAAATGAAAGAAGTAATCTTAGTGAAGTTCACTTTAATGAACTTAGTGAAGTTCACTTTAAATTTCCTAAATATATCACAAGAACCATAAACGCTAAAAAAATTAATTTAGATTTCATCAGAAGCAAAATGGGGCCAAACATGATGGCACATTCCTGTAATCCCAGCACTTGCAAGACTGTGGCAGGACAATCACTATGAGTTTGAGGCCAACTTGGGCTACGCAATGAGTTCAAGTTGAGTATGAACTATGTAGTGAAACCCTGTCCCAAAAACTATTTAAAAAAAAGCATAGTTCAAGTCCAGCCTGAACTACATAGTGAGACCATGTCTCAAAAAAAGTGAAATGTTTTATTTGTATACTTATGCTCCTTGCAATGTTAGTCCCAATAGACAAAATGTAGAAATATCCCAAGATATATTTAAAACTTGTATAACTCAGTGATTTAAAAAAGAATGGATAATGCAATTTAAAAATGGATGGGAATTTTGACTAGATAGTTCACCAAAGTCAAGCAGTACTCATGCATACATATAATCCCAGCTTCTCAGGAAGCTGAAACAGGACTTTGAGTTTGAGGCCAGCCTGGGCAACATAACATGACACTATATATATATATATATATTTTTTTTTTTTTTTTTTTTGAGACAGGGTCTCGCTTTGTAGTTCAGGCTGGCTCTGAGCTCACTATGTAGCCCAGGCAAGCCTCAAACTCAGCAATCCTCCTGTCTCTGCCTCCCGAGTGCTGGGATTACAGGCGTGAGCCATCACCCCCAGCACTGTGGTATGTGGTATGCGGTATTGATTCTTGGTGGGCATGAGTCTCCACACCCAGCATTGTATGTGGTTACCAGGGATTGAACTCAGGACCTTGCGCTTGTGAGGCAGGAGCCAGAACCACTGAGCTAACCCTCCAGCCCACATGACACTTTTTTTTAAAAAAAAACAGGTAGTTCCCCAAAGAAGTGAAATGACATGTAAGCACCTGAAAGATACTTAATATCATTAATCATAGTGAAAATCCAAACATACATATATGTGTGTATACACACACACACACATATAGTGTAAAACATGGAAAGGAATAATGAGAGACACCAAGTCAGGATAGATGTTAACCTCTAATGAGATTAGACTGGGATACAGAGAAACCTTCAAATTGTATGTCTAATGATATCTTTCTTAGGTAAGAGCACAAGTGTTTATTATATTAATTTCATATTTAAAGAATTATTTTTAAAACCAAGCTTTGAGGGCCGGGTGTCACTCATGCCTGTAATCCCAGCACTCGGGAGGCAGAGGCAGGAGGACTGCTGAGTTCAAGGCTTGCCTGGGCTACGTAGTGAGCTCAGGGCCAGCCTGAACTACAAAGTGAGACCCTGTCTCAAAAAAAAAAAAAAAAAAGCAATTGCAGTTTAAAAAACCAAGCTTTGAGGAAATGGACTGAGAAATGCAAGTGGTTGGACATAGAGCAAATGATTTTATTTTTCTGTCCTCTTGTGTATATGTTTCCCACAGTTTCTGTGTGCACTGCCAAGAAGGGAAGGTTATGAGTTCTTTGTTGGACAGTGGACAGGCACTGAGCTTCACTTCACTGCACTTATAAATATTCAGGTAGGTGGCTTGTGCCCTACGGAAGAAAGAGACTATCAGTTGGTGGAACTAGGAGCTCAGACTGAGGGACAGAATATCCACTAATTCTTAGCAATAGTTACTGTGGCATTAATGAATTTTCTTACTTTGCATGTTGTACTAGTTTTTCTAGGCCCACTCAATAACAAGAAATGAAAAAAGATCCTACAATACTTTCTCTAACCACATGTGGCTCTAAGCATTTGAAGCTTTTAAAATAAAATTCAGTACATTCTATATTTAAAAGCTACATCTAGTAAAAAAACAAAAACAAAAAACAATGCGATTCAGATTGCCTTTAAAGTTGTGAGGAAATACAGAATGAAATGAGGGAATAGCTTTTCACAATTTTTATAATTCATCCAATAAGAATTTACTGAGCATATACTATAATGACACTAGTTGTGCTTATTATGTATCAGATGGTATATATACATTATGTCATTTAATTCCAAAATACACCATTAAATGGTTATTGTTGTTAGTTCTACTCTGTGGAAAAGAAAATGAACTTAGAGAAATTAGTTCACATTGCTAAGTGATAAAGCTGGGTTTGAATCCAAGTTACCTGTCTTCAAAGTATATGAACTTAACCATTGTATCATTGGGTTGGGAACCATGCTAGGACCTGGAATTCTGAGACAAGGGCCTTACCTTTATGAACTTAACTCCAAATATAAGAGAAAGATCCAGAAACATAATTATGATCAAAGTGCTTAGTATATAACAACAGAATAACGACCAAAATGATAGAATACTAGGTAAAATACTAGAAGTTTGTTTAGGAGAACTAAGACTGAAGAGTATCTTAGCAAAAGTTAGATATGATAATGAAAGTCTTTGCTGAAATTTTAGATGATGCCTGGAACCCTATTTTGAATGTAGATTCCTTCTATACTGGAAAGGGCATGGGGCATTAGTCTCAAATTTAGCTTTTTTTGTAGTCTGGACTTGAGGTCTAATAACCACTGCTCTCATCATTCTTCATGAAATTAGGATGTCTCCACTCTTCTGCCCTTTCCCACCCCAAACAGATTATATTTTAAAAACACAGACTACAAATCTGACCCATGTACAAGCCCTCCAGCTCTTATTACAGCTTAAAAGAGCTCAGTCTTCAGAGCTAGCCAAGAGAAGTAGATTTCAGCTATGAAATGCACTAGTCCATAAAAGTGGCAATTACACAGGTACATTGCTTTCTTTAGAACTTGATTTGGTAGCTGCTTGTGCCATTTTATTTTTAAATGTATGGCTACTGTGAAGGATTCACTGCCTTCTATAAACATTTTCTGGGAAAAAAGCCAAATCTTTTCCAACTGAAGACACAAATAACACTGTGCAAACTGTCAGCTTCACCCTGTTTTTGCAGGCTCGGCCTTGCCCCTGCATACCTGTCCTCGAGCTCTCTGGCCTCCCAAGGGGCCATCAAGAGCCAGAAATTCCTCCAGACTCTCCGTTGCTTTGAGACTGTCATTTGTCGTGGTAGTGCCTTATTGAGCCTTAATAAGTGTTCCTCCTGCAGACCAGAGGGGACGCCGCAGCC
Source organism: Thryonomys swinderianus (assembly GCA_004025085.1). Classification (NCBI taxonomy): domain Eukaryota; kingdom Metazoa; phylum Chordata; class Mammalia; order Rodentia; family Thryonomyidae; genus Thryonomys; species Thryonomys swinderianus. The sequence continues at coordinate 25,879 of PVIC010013744.1, read as the reverse complement.
AGCCAGTTAATTTTATATCACTATCCTGAACTCAAGGAAGAAAAGGGCGTAGTGCTGATGACAGCAGAAATGGATTCCACGTTTCTGGTAAGAAGCACCTTTACCTATTTGGATCACCTACTGGCCCTAAAGCTGCTACACTTCTGTCAAAGCTCATTAGAGGTAAAATTCCAGAGATTTAAATATAGTTTTTTGTACTTATGAAGTTGGCATGATTTTGTCTTCTTCGTGCCTTCCAAATTGATTTTAATACAGATCCTTAATGACTTATTCACAATTTTGAAATCCACAAGTTGTGAAAATAGTTTTTTTTTCTTTTTAAATTGAATTCTTTATTGGTACATTTTATATATAGCTCACAATCACACACAATATTGGGGGATTTGTACCAGTATATGACACAAGTTAATTCTCATTTTTACCCACATCCCTACCCAGCCACAATCCTCCACCCCTTATATACATACTCTTTCATTTTCTTTCCGAATCATATTTATTCTTTCCCCTCATTATGTTCTCACACCAAATTCCCTTTGGATATTTCCTATTTTACAAAAACTATCATACAGGGCCGGAGGGTTAGCTCAGTGGTACCAGCGCCTGCCTCGCAAGCACAAGGTCCTGAGTTCGATCCCCGGTAACCACATACAATGCTGGGTGTGGAGACTCACGCCCACTAACAATCAATAGCACATACCACAGTGCTGGGCACAGTGGCTCATACCTGTAATCCCAGCACTCGGGAGGCAGAGACAGGATTGCTGAGTTCGCGGCGGCTTGCCTGGGCACCATAGTGAGCTCAGGGCCAGCCTGAACTACAAAGCGAGACCCTGACTCAAAAAGCAAAAAAAAACCAAAAAACTATCATACATTCTAGAACTCATTTATATCTACAGGTTATCATACTAGAGAAAAGATATGATATTTACATATCTGGGATCTATTTATTTCACTTATTAGTGTGTCCTCCAGGTGTATCTATTTGCACATAAATGAATGAAACTTGTCATTCTTTATGGCAGAGTAATACTCTGTTTAAAAAAAAAAAAGACCACATCTTCCCTTTAGTCACAAAATCTTACCTGATTTAAAATCATTTGAGACTGGGCCAGAGGGTTGCTCAGTGGTTCCAGTGCCTGCCTCGCAAGTGCAAGGTCCTGAGTTTGATCCCTGGTAACCACATACAATGCCAGGTGTGGAGACTCACGCCCACCAACAATCAATAGCACATACCACAGTGCTGGGCGTGGTGGCTCATGCCTGTAATCCCAGCACTTGGGAGGCAGAGGCAGAAGGATTGCTGAGTTCGAGGCATGCCTGGGCTACTTAGTGAGCTCAGAACCAGCCTAAACTACAAAAGCGAGACCCTGTCTCAAAAAAAAAAAAATCATTTGAGACTTAAATATTTACTGAAACTGATTTGAGGCTATTTGTAGTCTATTTGATTATGAAGAGTTACATACTCTACACATATATTATCTGAACCTACTACCTTTCTAAAATCCAGTAATTCTATATCTAATACATATCTGGCCCTAGAGAATTTCAAGTAAGAGATTATGGACAAATAAGAGACTTCTAAATGTAAGATAGTTTTGGGCCAGGGATTTAGCTCAGTGCTTTCAGCCCCTGCTAAGCAAACACAAGGTCCAGAGTTTGATCCCTGGTAACCACCTACAGCAATGCGGGGCATGGTGACTCACGTCTACCAGCAATCAGTTCCACATACCATAATCCTGGGCATGGTGGCTCACGCCTATAATCCCAGCACTTGGGAGGCAGAGGCAGGAGGATTGCTGAGTTCAAGGCTTGCTGGGGCTACATAGTGAGCTCAGGGCCAGCCTGAACTACAAAATGAGACCCTGTCTAAAAAAAAGTTTTTTGTCTTTCCCACACTGTCCACATGTGAAACCTTTGTCATAGATAGATTTCCTTCCTTCCTTTCCCATTCCCAGTTGAATATCACTAAGATAGAGCAGCAACTATATGGCCATAGGTAGGTGTTCTCTCCTGGTACCAGCACAGTTTCATGACTGCTGTACAATCTATTTGTCCTTGCTCATTTCAGTCTCATTTATCAGCTTCAGCCTCAGAGATTGGTGTTATCTGCCTCTCATTGTAGAAGTATACTTGCTTTAGGAAAATTTGTTCCTGAAGCATATTTGAGTTTAAGAAAGATAAAATTGAAGAAGTAGAGTTACCAATGTTAGTCAGTCTTAATTATCAGAAGCAGTAGCAGAATGCTTGGAGGGAGTACCAGCCAGGAAGCCTGAGGTCTGCCTCCCACTAACCACATGAGTTTGGGCCCATCCCTTAACCCCAATGTGCCGTGGTTTCCTGCACTATTAAACAACTGGGTGATTTCTAAGACTCCTTTCAGCTCTAAATTTCTGTTAATTTGAAATAGCCACATTTGCCAGAGGGAAAGGCTTTTAAATGAATACTCAGTCTCAGAGATGATGGCCTGCTCTTGAGAAATGATCTAAAAGTCCCATGGAGCAGATAAAGGTGAAGCATAGCCTGTAATATTTACACACTCATCCTCATCATCCTGGAGCTGGAACACTGTGAGCAGTCAGTTCTCTGAGAATTCTCCAGTGCTTTGGAGGTTTGATTTCAGCCAGATGAACTCAGTGAGCATGGATAAATGTCTCTGGCCAGCAGAACTGCAAAAGGTATAGAAAACAAAACTCAGAGTTGAAGTCATTTTTTCGTGAAGTTTTGAGGTTGTAGCCTGTGTCTCCTCAAGCTTATCCCACCCCTCACCAGTTGGTGTCTACTCACTGTTTCTGTTTGCTGCACTTTAGAAACATGGACTTTTCTCTTCCTAGAACCTTGCTGGTAGATTCTTTATAAATGGCTGCATAACAAACTGCTCCAAAACCTCGTGGCTTAAAACAACAAACACTGGTTACCTAACAGTTTCTTTTGGACAGGAACTCAGGAGCAGTTTAGCTAGGTGGTTCTGGCTCAGAGTCTTACAAGGCTGCCAACAAGACGTTGGGTAGGGCTGTGGTCATCTGAAAGTTGATTGGAATTGAGGATCCACTTTCAGCCCCCGCATGTGGCCATTGGCAGAGCCCTTGTTCCTCAGCACGTTGGCATCTCCGCTTGACTACTTGAATGTCCTAATGATACAGCAGCTGGCTTTCACCAGACCAAGTGATTCAAAAGAGAAGCTACAATCTTTATTTTCTTTTTTGAGTTAGGATCTCACTTTATAGTTCAGGCTGCCCCTGAGCTCACTATGTAGCCCAGGGAAACCTTGAACTCAGCAGTCCTCCTGCCTCTGCCTCTGCCTCTGCTCTGCCTCTGCCTCCTGAGTGCTAGGATTACAGGCGTGAGCCACCATGCCCATCCCCATCACTGTGGTGTGTGGTAATGATTGCTGGTGGGCGTGAGTCACCACGCCCAGCATTGTGGTTTGTGATACTGATTCCTGGTGGGGCCATGAGTCATCACATTCACTCCCAGTGTTGTATGTGGTTACTGGGGAGAAGCTATAGTTTTAACGTGTTAATAACAGGAGTTCTTCCCCATCATTTCATCACAGACTGTTAGAAGCAAGTCTCTCAGTACAGCTTTAGTCAAGGAAAGGGAACTTAGGCTTCACCAAAAGAAAGAATATCAGATAATGTGTGGACTGATCTTAAAACCATCACAGCTGGCTCTGGCAGTATTTTTCTGACTAGTGATGTCAATACAAGTTTTTTTCAGGTGTATGTCTGGTTAGTCAGTAACTTGTTCTTAGGGCTGGATAACTCTTCCTCTTCTTTCCTCAGATGTATTTAGCAATTCTTTAGGAATTGAATAAAGAGGGAAATTATGAACATATGCATTAATTTTTCAGATGTTCACCAGATATGTATATGTAGGGGCATAAAACAAGCCATAATTTATGTCTTTAAGGAATGTGTATTAGAAAAAAAGACAAAAAAAGGACACATACAAGACAGTGTGATAAATACTGTGATAGTGGTAAACATGGAGAAGAAGTACTACTCAGAAGCAATGATTCCTGGGTGAGACCCCGCTCACCACAGAACTCAGACACAGAGCTCTGTGGTCCTGTGCCAAGAGGAACCTCACCAGTTGTTTTATCTTGCAGAATGTTACTGAGGCACAGTGCATCGCCAATCAAGTTCAGCTCTTCTATGCCACTGATCGTAAAGAGACCTATGGGTTAGTGGAGACTTTTAACTTCAGACCAAATGAGTTCAAATATATGTCTGTCATCGCTGAACTGGAGCAAAGTGGACTTGGAGCTGAACTGAAATGTACTCAGAATCAGGATAAAACTTAGATTGTAAACATTAGCCCTTCACAAAGTCAGCTCAGCCCTGGGTAATGTAGAAACCTGACATCCACCCCTCAAACTCAAGAGCTCAGCATCTTATGAGCTGTCTGTAATGAGTTGCTCTGTGTGCTTGTTGCAAGAAGTGATCATGAAGATGAGCCTTAATACTTGATATTCAGGAATAAAGGTACCCAGATACTCTGATAATTATCTCTCAGCATACTTGAGGTTTCCTTTTAAATGTTTTTGGTCAAGAGACAGACCGGGATCTGCAGGACAATTCATTTGACTTTATATGATATAATAGTGCAGTTGCATTTTGGCTATTTTGATGCATAGCTTCCAGTTCTACATCTTTATAAACTTGACAGGATAGTAAGTTTGAAGACCTGCTGTAGTTAGATGTGGGCTTTATGTAGTCTTCTTATGTGCCAATCAGCTGACCAAAGGCATAATCCCAATATCCTGTTTAGGCTCTAAAACAATAAGATATTCCCATCAGGATAAAGACTCCATGTAGCTGCCACCTAGAGTTACTGTCCTTAGTGTAGCTGGTTTGGGGTATCAACAGATTTCAGATATAGTTGGATAAACAGGTACAGTGCCTATGTATTATTAAACTGTAGTTTATGGCATCTGCTCCTGTAATTCTGCCTGTTAGAGGCTGTGTGTTTGGAGGAGGTCAATCAGCACAGTGTAAATAAAACATTTTTCTAAGGAAAAGATCATTTCAGATTAGCATGATTTTTTTAAGCCAACCCTAAGCATTATATGAAAAAGTGGGTGGGAGCCCATGTTCCCAGATTGAGTTTGGGGAAAATGTAGCAATAAAATAAAATCTGGCTTATAATCTTTGTTATGCCAAATAGTGAGGTCCTAGCTGCGTACTATCCATAGTCTTGCTGCTATGGGCAGATTTTATTAAAACTCATCTTGGGACAGAGCCATTTCTTGAAACACCAAAATAAGAAAAACTGTCCTCTACCACTAAAACCCCATGTGTGGTTTGTAGTAGCTCCCAGCTCAGTGATGGAAGAGGATGGTGGCTACAAACCAGCCTTCTGAACTTGAGGCACCTGTACTATGCCTTTCCTTTTCTTAATATATAATGTACATTTTTTGGCTACCCCTAAGTAGATTGGATGGCAAATATGGTGGGTAGCAATGTAAGCAGTATTTGCTCAGAGTGTTTATCTGCGTGTGCATGCACGTGTGTATGTGTGTGTGTTATTTTTATTGTGTGACTCTGTATAAGTTGGGCCTGTCCCCCTAGCTTTTTTTGGAGACACAGGCTCCCTCTGTACTTCAAGATGGCCTTGAACTCATGGCAATCTTCCTTCCTAGCTTGAATGCTGGGATTACAGGTATGTGCCACCATGCCCAGGTTCCCAAGCTTTTAGATAGGATTGGACTCCCATTATTTTCTGAGCTGTCTATTTTTGTTATACTTTGCAAGTTCTGGATCTGCCACTGGGACCTGACAGTTCATCTTTTGAGAAATGAGTTTTCTCAGCTCTGTCATTTACCTTGAATGCCCTCTGACCTTGTGGATGTTTTGCAATCTAGAAATCTTAGACAGGGGCTGGGATATAGCTCAGTGGCACCATGCCTGCCTGCCAAGTGCAAGGTCCTAAGTTTCATCTCTGGGAAAGAAAGAAAGAGAGAGAGAGAGAAAGAGAGAGGAAGGAAGGAAGGAGAGAGAGGAGGGAGGAAAAGGAAAGGAGGGGAGGGAGGAAGGAAGGACAAGAAATAAGGAAGGAAGGAAAGAAAAGAAAGAAAGATAATCAATCTCAGACATAGTACAACCTCCACCAGGGGGTAAGAAAATGATGTAAAGACAAAAGAAAAAAATGGCCACTAGTTTTATAGTTCCAGCTTTGCCCTCAGCCCCAACTCGCCAAAGAAGGATGCATCTGTGGTACTTAATTACATGGGATATTACTGTAGAACCATCTGGCTGTTCTTTATATTTATTTATCTAGAGAGAGATAATAAAGGACTAAATAAAAATTATGTTTGATCTGCACCTAGTGTCCCCAAAGGAAATTGACAGGCTTTATAGTTAAATGAATGTGGGTTCAAATGTCCGTGTTGCTACTTGTTAGCTCTACAATGTTGAACAGATTACTTAAACTGTTTTTTGGGGGGATGATAGCAGGAATCAAACTCAGGACCTCATGCTTGGAGGGCAAGCACTGTGCCACTGAGCCATATCCCAACCCCAAACTCTATTACTTTTTCAGCTATAAAATGGAGATTACAATGTCTACCTCATAGGATTATTATGAGAAGTTAACTATAGGGCGACTTAAAAATGTCAACCCTTTCCACTTCCCTTGCCCTTATTAAGACCAGTATGGATTAGCAAGAGATGTGCAGACCATTATTCATTCCAATTTAAAGAACAAACTATATCTCATGAATTCTCAAACTAAGATGCAATGGAGTCACTCATAGTACTTTAAAGTATAGATTTCTAGACCTGTACCTTTCTGAATTAGAACATTTGCAGAAGGTGCTGGGATGTATATTTTTATTTGGGCTTCACATGATTTTGATGTAGGGAATGAGCAAGTTGTACTTTGAGAAACATTGCCTTGTTTATTCTTCATGAAAATGTCTGTCAGCCAGTCTTCTTTTTTCTTTGCTATAGACATTGATCAGAGGATGCAGGTTCCCCTGCTCTTTTGTCTTTCACAATGATTCCCTTTGCAAACTCTAGTTACATTACTTATTTTTGTGTCTTTCCCCCCATGAGACTGTGAGCTCCCTGTGGGCCAGAATTTATCTGTGTTCAGCCCCAAGGACATGGCCTGGACTATAGGAGATATGCAGTTATTGAATGAATAAATAAATAATAAGAATTGTATCCAAAATACTGTCTTAGTTGTTTGTGTGTGTGCATGTGTGAGTGCCTTTTTCTTTGTTTTTGTACGGAGAATTGAACCCAGGACCAGGTGCTCTATGACTGAGCTACATCCCCAGCCCTTTTTTTTTTTTTTTTTTTTTTTTGAGACAGGGTCTCACTTTGGAGTTCAGGCTGGCCCTGAGCTCACTATGTAGCTCAGGCAAGCCTCAAACTCAGCAATCCTCCTGTCTCTGCCTCCCGAGTGCTGGGATTACAGGCGTGAGCCACCACGCCCAGTCCCAGCCCTTTTTGATACAGAATCTCCCCCACTTTTTTTTAATTGCAATACTAAGGATCAAAACCAGGGCCTTGTGCATGTCAGGCAAGGAAGGCCTTTACCACTGAGCTCTATCACCAGACCAGAAGGATCTCTTAGATCGCACATAGATGGGGAGTTTTGTTGAATAAAAATATTTACAAACCAAGACACCAAGTTATACATGAAATCTCTGTATCTTATCTAATCCCGTGGTGTTAAGAGGCAGTTTAGCAGTTGCTCACAGAACGTTTCTGCTGCCTTTCTGTTAAATGCTGGACATAGGAGTGTGACTAGAATGTGATCCTTACTCTCAAACTCTTTTAGGCACCTATGTCTCTCTTGCCTCCAGTTCTGTGCCTCACACCTAGCACCCAGTCATGATTTGCTTTGTCTTTGTTTTTTGGGTTTTTTTTAAGATAAGGTTTCAATATGTAGCCCAGGCTGGCCTTGAACTTATGGCAATCCTCTTGCCTCAGCCTGCCCTGTGCTGGGGTTGCAGGCATGTGCCACCACACCTGGCAGTTTGCCTTATTCTCAGGATATTCATACTGGCATTTATTTCTTCTCCAAACAGTGTCAAAACTAAAGCCAAATGGCCGAAGATTTAGCTCAGTGGTTCCAGTGCCTGCCTAGCAAGCACAAGGTTCCTGGTTTGATCCCCAGTAACCACATGCAATAATTCTGGGCCTGGTGATTCATGCCCACCAACAATCAGTACCACATACCACACTGCCAGGCGTGGTGGCTTATACCTGTAATCCCAGCACTTGAGAGGCAGAGGCAGGAAAGATTGCTGTGATTTTAAGGCTTTCCTGGGCTACATAGTGAGCTGAGGACCAGCCTGAACTACAAAGCAAGACACTCTCTCAAAAAAATAAATAGAGCCACATGTCCTGTTTTTTGCACTCTCCACAATACTGACCATTGTTCAGTCTTGGAGAAGTATTAATGCCACTTTCCCATTTGATTTATTCATCAGTCCTTCATATTTGATGAGCACCTTTTACATACCAACTACTCTTTACTAGGTAATACAGTATTGAAAAGGACAAATAAGGTGAGTGGCTTATGTACTTTTTAAAAAACTTACTTCTGTGGCTTATATTCTTATAGAGAAGACAAATGAATAAGACTTTCACAAACTGGCAGTGCTGTAAACTAATGTGACAGACTAGAGTGAAGATAGTAAGTAACAGTCAACAGTGCCATCTGTGGAGGTCATACTGGTACCCAAGCTAGGAGGAGAGTCTTGGGTAAAGAGAATAGCAAGTGCTATGGCCTTAGAACAGACCTAAAGTAAACACACTTGTTTCCATTTCTGGGCACAGATTTTAAAATTCAGTCCCTGCCCTTGAGGGACCACAGTTCAAGCAAGACACTCAATAATTATAATACAAAGTAAAACGTAGTACCATCTCAGAAGAAGCTCAAGGGTTACAGAATCCTAGCGAGTATTATGGAGAACGCAAAGCTGGCCAGATCATGGTACTACTCTGGAAGTGGTTCTGCCCTAAAGGAGTAACAAGGAGACAATATTAAAGTCTCAGAAGATAGCTGTTTCATGCAAGAGTTCAGGAGCCTCTGTGAGTTCAGAGGCCTTGTAATAGATACACTTTAACAATAATCACTGTTGGGCTGAAGATTTAGCTTAGTGGTGCTACCGTCTGCCTTCTAAGTACAAGATCATGAATTTGATCCCTGGTACTCCAACAAAGAAAAACAATAATCACTGTCCTTATACCTTCTCCAGGTGTAGAAGCCAGCTTACAAATTTATCACCAACTTGGGAAGAACAAGGGAGAAAAGGCAAAGATAATTTAGAATGAGGGAACCAGGGGCTCTTTGCTTCTAGTGGACAAAGAGCCCTGAATGTTTGGGTCACCTTGCTTTTATTCACATAGACACAGAGGTGAACAATTAGATTAATAGGAGCTTCCTCTGCCTCTTGTGCATTGCATGTACTCAGGCAAATATCCAGATCTCCGCCATATTGACCCTTCTCTGGACCTTGTAGTGTGCTAGCATGCCTGTACGTTGCCAGAGAGGGCACAGCTTGCTGTTTTTCTCTTTGGGGCTCTCAGAGAAGGTGAAGTAGGCCTTGATATTCATTATCTGGTCTCCTACATCCCTGGGTCCAGCCCCCAAGAGGAAACTTCCAGATCACCTCTAAGCCCATCTCCAACAGTGAACTCAGGTCTTAAGAAAACCCAGGAGACTGTTAGAACCTGTCCTTAAAAACATAATGCCAGTTTTCCTCCTGGTACTAAAAGAATGTGTGCACTCTGTTTCTTATTCCTTCAGGCTCTATGGTGGGGGGTGGGTAATGCATGCACACGTGCACTCTGTTTTATTCTCAGGGAGCACTTTGGTCTTATCAGTTCTCTTAACATGGCAGTTCTGTGGCAGCATTTTTATTGCTGTTCTACTAAATGAGAGACTTTGGAGCATGAAAGGGGAAGACATGATTTGAAGGTTGCTGCCTTCATCAAGAGCCGAGCCTGGAATAGAAGCGACTGTTCATGTTCCAGGCTTAATGCTATGATTTGTAGTGTCCAGTGAGCAAGTTCACTTCTCACATCCATCCAAACAGGACTGTTTCTGAGCTCTTCAAACCTCAGGAACTGGTATAAGAAAAATCGGTTCATAAAACAAAAAACTCAATGAGCTGGGGAGTTAGCTCAGAGGCACCACCACTGCTTTGTAAGCATAAGGTCTTGAGTTTGATCCCTGGTACCAGAAAAAAATCAAACAAAAATAAACCCAAACTCTTCAATCACAAGCTTTCAAATTGTGAAATTTGTTAGAGGTAGGGACCCTGAGAATCAGTCCAACCAGAGAACTAGTGTTTTATTTACTGGGTTTCCAATATACTGTCATTTGAAGAAAGAATTTCCAAGAAAGACTGAAAAAAGTGCCTGTCTAGTCTAACCTCTCACCACCCTAGTAGCTCTCTCTACAGCTACCCAGCCATTGAGCAGTGGGTGGGAAATTGCCAGGGACTGGAAGATCTCTAGCCTGACTGACTTCCACCATGTTGAGACAGCTATGAGTGACAAGTTCTTCCTACTCTTAGTTGAAATCTAGACTCCTCTCACCACCCTTCCTGGAATAATACGTGCCGTAACTGTGTCCTTGTAGAGGCCTCCACTTCTCTACCTAACAGTGTCTTCTGTTTATGTGTGATGTGTGAGGATAACTCTCAAGATGTCTTGGCATCTCCAGCAGGTTAAACAACCTTCTACGACTCAGAACCCCAGCCCCTCACTCTGCCTCTGGACACGCTAGCTCATGAGCGTCTGCCTCACAATTGGAACCTAGAGTTGAGCCCAAATGGCTCTATAGAGTGACCCGAGTGTACTGAGGTTGGCAGCCTCTTGGGAGTCGTCATGACTCACCTGGAAGTCATTTCCTCACTTTGCCACTCACTGAGCTCATCTCACTCTCTCCACCCTCATCCACACTCGGTCTTCAGCTGTCTCCTCCTGATTTGTCCAACATGACTCTTTGTACCTAGAACTCTAGACTTTGGGACTCTGAAGGTATACACATTTCATTTGACTGGTTTGAGTGCAGCGTTCCTGTTACATCTTGACTTAAACCTTGACTCTGCCATCAGAGATGATACCCACTTGCCTTTGGTCCTTTGCTACAACTGCCATGATAATAGTTACGGGTAAAGTAGTGTCCTCTCGAGCTCTTCACTTACCCAATAAAATCTTTGCTACAGCTGGGCGTGGTGGCTCATGCCTATAATCCCAGCGCTCGGGAGGCAGAGACAGGAGGATTGCTGAGTTCGAGGCTTGCCTGGGCTACATAGTGAGCTCAGAGCCAGCCTGAACTACAAAGCGAGACCCTGTCTCAAAAAAAAAAAAAAAATCTTTGCTACAGTTTGAAACATTACTACTGGGCCATAGTTAACTAATGATCCACTGGGATCCCAGGCTGTTTTTGTCATTATTCCTACATTTGTGATATAGCATGAATCTGCATCTTGCAGTGTTATCTTCAACCCACACACATTTCCCCATTTGACTTTGTCTGTGGTCAGATGGAAAGTAGCAGACACAATCTTTCTGTTCTTGTTGTTGGTTTTTTTGAAACAGTCTCGCTGTGCAGTTCAGACTGACCTTGTACTCACTAGGAGTTGATGCTGACCTCAAATTCAAGGCAGTCCTCCTACCTGAGCTTCCTAAGAGCTGGAATTACAGGAATGGCCACCACACCCTGCCCGGCAATAGCAAAGACATTTTACATTTTGACACTGATTTTGCAGAGGGAGAGAAGAGAAAGATTTTTTTGCCAAATGTCACTTGAAAGCATGACTCCCAGCATGCTCTCTGATATATTTGTTTCTGCTGCCTAAATTTCTCTTGATCTTTGCAAAAATACCCTAAGGATAGTATTCCTGTTTTACAAAAAAGGGCACTGGGGAGACAGCATCTTAAGTATTGAATCAAGTCTAAATTAGAATTCCAGCTCTGCTTCTTATTAGCTATCTGAACTTTGAGAAGTTACTTAGTCACTCTGAGCCTTTGTGTAAAGAACATAATCCAACTTCCAAAGTGAATAAAGGATAAAATTGTTTAGTATACTTTGAATGCCTCACCCTATGCTTCATTCATAATAAAAGTAGAAAGCAATAGACACAAGATTAAGAACTTGACCTTGTAAAGGTGTGTATCTCTGCAGAGGAGGTGAGACCTGCTTCTGGAACATAAATCCTCTGCTTCTAGAAGACCAACCTCTTGCTTCTAGAGCACATTTCTGTTATTTTTCCTGCACCATGTTATCATTTTCAGAAATTCTGCTACTATCTAGAAGCTTGAGAAAGGACCATTGCACCAAACTGGAAGATATTGGGAATTTAGAGTCTTGAAGCTGCATGTAGAAGCTAGACAGTAGAAACAAGGAAGGGAAGGCCAGGTTAAATCCAAACCAGATCATACAGGGTGGAGTAAACCCCATTTATCAATCGTTAATCACCGATGGCTGGACCTAGTGCCAACACTTGGCAAGGGCAATGTGGGGTGGATGGGAGTGGTGGTCAGGAGGAGAGGAAGTAGAGCCTGTGGGCCGAAACCTGGATCCAGAGCCCAGTGGTACCTGGAGTTGTAGGCCAAGGTGCAAGTCTATGTCATTATTTGTAGATGGCTTATCTGAGACAGTGTTTTTTTGAAGCAAAACATTTATTGGTACATTTTAGATATATATATAATGATAACACTCATCACAGGGAATTTGTACCTGTACATGTTGTATTCTGCCTCTTTTCCCCATTCTCTCTTAAACCCCCCCCCATATACCAAAGCTTTGTTTCCAATTTTTCCTTCTATTTTCACTTTTTCTTATCCCTTCCTTCTTTTGCTGCTGCCTCTCCCTGGTTCCCCTTCTCATTTGAACATTTTCTTCCCATTTCTCAATATCTGTTATACATTTTAGACTTTATTTCCACTTCGTTTCTCATACCAGAGAGACAATGTGGTGTTTAAACATGTGTGTCTGATTTATTTCACTTAAGAGTATGGTCTCAAGGTGCATCCATTTAGCTAGAAATGTTTCAAACTCATTCTTTTTTTTTTTTAAACAGGGTCTCGCTTTGTAGTTCAGGCTGGCCCTGAGCTCACTATGTAGCCCAGGCAAGCCTCGAACTCAGCAATCCTCCTGTCTCTGCCTCCCAAGTGCTCAGATAACAGGCATGAGCCACCACACCCTGCTCAGACTCATTCTTTTAGCAGAGTAGTACTCCATTCTATAAAACTATATCTTCTTTATCCATTCATCAGTTGAAGGGCATTTGGGCTGTTGCCAAGATTTAGCTATTACAAATTGTGTCACTATAAAGATGGGTGTGTATGTACCTCTGTGGTTTAATACTTTTAATTCTTTCCAGAAGATAGCAAGAAGGGGAAAAGCTGGGTTAAATGGAATCTCCAGTTTTAGTTCTTTGAGGAATCTCCACACTGACTTCCACAGTGGTTGCACCAGTCTACACCCCCACCAGCAATGGGTCAGGGTTCCTTTGTCCCCACAGCCCCTCTAGCATTCGTTATTATTTGATTTCTTGATAGCACCCATTCTCTCTGGAGTGAGAGGGAGTCTCAGCATTGTTATAATTTGCATCTCTTGAATGACCAGTGACGTTGAACCTTTCTTCATATATTTGCTGTTTCCACTTCATCTGAGCAGGATCTGTTCATTTCAGATTCCCATTCTTAGATGGGCAGTCTGGTTGGATTTTGTTTTGTTTTGCTGAGTTCTTTATATATTTTAAATTGTAGTCCTTTGTCTAAGGATGGTAGAATTTTTTTCCTACACTATGTGTGGTCTCTTCACCCTGTTGTTGGTTTCTCTTGCTGTGCAAAAGTTTTTTTTTTTCTTAATAAGATCCCAATTGTTGATTCTTTGTGATAGTTTCTGTGCTCTCAGGCTTTTGTTCATAAAGTCTTAGCCCATACCAATATCTTTGACCAGATTAATCTTCTGGCAGATTAAATGTTTCTGTTTTAATATTTAGATTCGATCCACTTTGATTTTAGTTTAGTACATGATGAAAGATATACCTCAGGTCTGTTTGTGTGTGTGTGTGTGTGTGTGTGATTTTTTTTGCCAATACTATGCTACTTTTATCACAGTAGCTTTGCAGTATAATTTCAAATTAGAGATTGTGATGTCCCCTGCCTTGCCTGACAAAGTTATTGCTGGTAACAAATCTCTATTTAATTTTCTGTCAACTCATTAGACATAATTGTTACCACTTAACAAGATGAAATTCATCTCTTTTTTTTTTTCACTTAGGCATCAGAAACACCTGAAGTGCCTTTCAAAACTGTTCATTCTTGGACCCTTCCACTGAGATAAAGATTCTTTTGGTCCAGGGGTCCAGGAAACTTTTTCTACACACACACACACACACACACACACACACACACACCTTCCTTCTTCAGCTATGTAGGTTATCTTTGTTTTGTTTTGTTGTTTTTTGAAACAGAGTCTCACCATTCAGTGTTAGTATATATGCTGCCAAAGCGAGAACAGGGTCTCTCTATTCAGTTCAGGTTGGCCTGCTGGCCTTGAATTTAAAACTATGTACCTCAGGCTGACTCATACTCAAGGTGATCCTCCTGCCTCTGCCTCCCAAGTGCTGGGATTATAGATACGCACCCCCACACCCAGCTACTCTCCAGATAACTCTCACACTCAGCTTTTTGGGGAACCCCTGCAACAAATTAGTGATTATGTTTTTATTTCAGAGCTTAGAAAAAGACTCTAAAGCAGGTAAAGTGATTTCCTCAAAGTCCTGCAGAGTGTTGATAGCATTCCTTCTCTTTGTTCCAGATTTTCCTTATACTTTTATCCCAAGCCCAAAAAGAAAAAAAATTTTTTTTGATCATGTTCTGCCTTTTGGGAAGGTTTCTAAAATAAACTAGCTATTCCCGTGTGTCTTGGGTAAAGATCTCAGTGGTGAGCAAGAGGAATCCAGAATCGTTTCCAGAGTATCAGTGTCTAGATATTTTCTTTGTTTGATTTCAAGAGCTGAGAATTTCTAGGCCCGTGCCCCCTCAAGCCAAATGCTGGACCAACTGTGACACTGGATTATGGTGGGGGGGGGGCCCTGCGGCTGCACAGGAATCGTGTGATGCCTGTACAAGCTGCAGCTCTCCATCCATCCTGTGCATTTGTTCTCACCTATGGTGAGAAAGCAGAGGGCATGATATATGGAGAGCCAGACAGGCCATGTTGGGAGGGCATGGAGGACTGACAGAAACTCAACTCCTGAGCTCACTGGGAGACTCATCCCATCAGAGCTGGGGTGGATTGGCTGGAGCTTTCTTGCCCTTCTCAGTTTGTCTCAGACCCAGCAGGCTGGACTGTGTCCTCTGGACGTCCCTGTAGAGAGGAAATTGCCCTCGAGGTTATCAAAACTCTGGATGTCTCAGTGGTGGTCTACCTTGGACTTTCTTACCGCACACCAAGCAACTCTCCACTGTAGGAAATGGGTGATTCTCAGACAGCCTGTGTTTCCTGAGCCCTTTTCTTGATTTCCATACTTGACCTCATTTCTACCTATGTCTCACATTCTACCTTCGCCCCACACTAAGAAAGAGGCTTTCTCTCTCAGGTGCCATCTGTGGAATGTGACTCACCCCAGCAGATTCTGTAAGGTTTTCATAAGGAGGATCTGCAAAATCTAGGTGGCCTCAAGGTCACTGAGGATGGTGTAAATTACTGAGGATGAGCTGTTAACTAAATGCCATTAATTACTAGAACATGGATGCAGGCACAGATGTCCACATTAGTATACATTTTCCCTGGAGAAACCATTTAGGAAAATGTCTGGCCCCTCTTCCAACTGATTTGTTCTTTTGCTAACTTACTGGAGTGCCCTGTGAGATAGCTCTTGAAAGTACATTTGCTAAGCACTCAGGTGGCATGGGGCAGAAGGATAGGCCTCTGGCTGAAGTTAGGAACCCTAGCTTTGAGACCCAGCTCTGCCACTGCAGACTCTACTTGTTGGCCAAGTCATTTCACCTTTTGGAGTCAATATTTACCTCCCTGGGCTGTAGAAAGACTCAAAAATGGCCCCAGTAGGGGAAGCACTTTATAACTCCAAAATGTCCTTACAATTACCAGTTGTTGCTATAGAGTTGCATGGAAGGAAGTTAAATTTTTAAATTTCACTTTTAAGAACATATAGTACAAAGGATAAAACAAAATATCCATGGGTTTAACCAAAGAGCACATCTGTAAAATCTGTAAAGCACTGAGAACTCTGTGTCAAGGACTCCTCCCAAGGAGGACCAGTTCCAGGTAGCTGGGGTCATCCAAGAAGACGCGGGACAGAAATGAGTACACCATTAGACCACACATCCTTGGGCAAAATGGAGCATCCTCTGCTCCTTCTTGAAAAACCTCCAATGCTGGGCGAGTGAGGACAAGCTGCGTAACAAGCGCAGGGAGTCATGGGTCACTCCTGCAGTCATGAGTGCTTTGTGGAATCCAGATTCCGTGGGACACAGTGTGGCTCTTCACCAAGAAGTGAACCCCACCCACTGCCTGAAGTTTTGCCTGGCAGCCACACCAGTCAGTTTTCCCATCTCCCAGAAATGAAGCTAGAATGGGACCCAGAAAGAACTGCAGGGCAGAGTGGACCTCATCCTGCCATGTCCAGTCCCTGCTCCCACCTGTACAACTCTGTTTCCTGTTTCTCCATCCCTTACTCTGAAGACAAGGTAACTTTAAAGCTCTGGACAAATAAATCTCCCTCCTTCACAAGTTTGCCAAGAGGAAGAAACGTGAATTCTCATATGCATCTGAAGCACAGGAAGAGAAGGTTTGCTGAAGTTTTTGTAATGATCTAACATTACCAATCTCCATCTCTCCCTGTGCCCAAGTTTCTCCATGTTCTTTAAGGAGATTGGACTAAATGATGTCCAAAAGCCTTTTCTCCTGAGACCCTCTTTGTCCCTGACCTGTTGCTCACCAATGCTCCTCTTTCCCCTCAGTCTCCTGAGCTAAAAAGATTAGATGCTAACCCAGTGAAAAACCTTAGAAGACTAAGGCCTTCCTCATTACCCAAAGCAAGGACAAAGGCTATTTATTCCTGGCCTAAACACAGTACCTGACACCTGACAGACCCTTGGTGAATCTGTCAAATGAATGTATGAATGAACGAAGGAAAGAAACAGATGGCAGTTTGCACCCCACCATGCTATCTCCCTAAGCTATTAAAACTATAATCTTCTGTTCTTATTAAAAGACTCCAGCCCAGTGTGGTGGCTCACGCCTGTAATCCCAACACTCAGGAGGCAGAGGCAGGAGGATTGCTGAGTTCGAGGCTTGCCTTGGCTACATAGTGAGCTCAAGACCAGCCTGAACTACAAAGCAAGACCCTGTCTCAAAAAAACAAAACAAAACAAACAAACAAACAAAAAAACCCTCAACCTCAGAACTATCAGGATCCCCAGATCCCTGCTGGCGACCTCAAGGTAGGTGTTACTGAACACACTTGGAGAGAGGAAGGAAGAGTGGCCCGAGGGCTGCGGTGGGTGCTCCAGGCCTTCGGTTCAGAGGCCGAAAGTGAGGCATCACAGTAGCACAGGAAGGGGTAGGTTTAGACAGAACTTTCTGTGGAGGCTTCATGGTGAGTCCCATGGAAGGCTAAACCTGGGACAGTAGTGAAATCCACTCCTCAAGTATCACCTCTGTTCTTCGGGTGGCCCTGTGGTGGGAAAAAACCCAAATGATTGGAGAGAACCGTGACAACCAGGGCCATGTGTAAGGGCACTTCTGAGGATCTGTGAAATGCCATTAAGGCACTTATTTATGAACATTAGGCCCCCAAAAAATCTTCCCAAGATGGAAGAGCCTGAATCTAGGGAAACTTGGGCAATGCCTCCAAGCCAGGGAGGGAGCTGGGAGGTAGGACGTCCCTGGAGCAGAGAACACAGGAGTCTGAGTTTCTTAGGTGCATGGGGAGCCTCACTGACTCCCACCCAGTTGGAGCCCTTTGGAGCCATGTGTCACAGCCAGGCAACGGCCCGGTTAGGTGTCCAGTGCTGTAAGGCTACAGGTGGCATCAGAGAGGACAGGTCTCTCCAAGGTCACACAGTAAATACATGGCATAATGAATACCTGTTTCCCAAAAGTCTGGGTCTTCTCAGCCCCAGCAGGGTGTCTTAGAAGAACACAGTCTCTCTAGCCCAGGCTAAGAGCAGCAGGAAAGCGTTTGCAGGATCTGGGTTACCCCTGGGCCCCTATCCTTCCACCTGCCTCCCATCCCAGACACCTGGGATGTGCAGATGAGCTGGGAACTTCTGAAATTCCTTCTAAAGGGATCACCCATATTCCCCACAGAATATTATCCTGCACTTTTCACTGCACCATACAAATTTCTACCCGTCCTATAAAACCCAGCTCAGAAGCACAGAAAATGACCACGTACGAAGCCACAGAGGAAGTCACAGTAAATTGCAAAGGCTCTCAGATTGGACTCCTAACCACATGCAATATAAGGAGAAGTCAACAAGAAAAACCATAAACCTCTCCTAGGCTGAGAAACTGAAAACACACTTCTAAACCATGCAAGAGTCAGGGAGAGAATTACATTGAAATTTGTGAAATATTTAGAACGGAATGATAAGGAGCACACACACAGTTTCTAAGTCATTTCCTCTGTGAAGTCAGACCTGACCCCATGTTGCTCCTCCAGATCTCTCTGCCCTCCTCCCAGCCCTGGGCCCAAGAAGCTGACCTCTGTGAGCTACAGCAACATGTTTGCTTGTCTTTGGCTTCTGGTTGAATTCAGCCCGTGGGAACACCAAGCCAGAGATGGGAGGAAAAGAAGAAAGAGTGGTGCTTCTCCATCTGACCGCTGTGGGCTGGTACACCTCTCTACCCTGGCCAGAGCACGCATCCATAGTCCCTGCTGCAGCTTCCACTCCCACCCTCACTTCCATGTGTCTTCGGCCCAGACTGACAGCTAACCACTGCCTTTGCTGGCCTTTCGATGATACCCCGTCCTCATGGTTTCCTGCACCTTGTTTATCCCTATAGAAAGTGCCTCTTCGGAACAGGGATTTAGCTCAGTGATTCTGGTATCTGCCTTGCAAGTGCAAGGTTCCGAGTTTGGTCCCTGGAACCATATACAACAATGTCAGGTGTAGTGACTCACACCCGCCATCAGTCAGTACCACACACCACAATGCCGGGTGTGGTGACTCACACCTGTGATCCCAACACTCGAGAGGCAGACAGAGGAGGATTGCTGTGAGTTCAAGTCTTGCCTGGGCTACATCGTGAGCTCAGGGCCAGAATGAACTACAAAGTGAGACCCTGTCTCGAAAAAAAAAAGTGACTTCATTAAACACTCATCAAAAAATCCACCTAGAGTATTTCCTGCATTTCCTGCATGATGTGCTCAACCACTGATGCATAACCATGTTTTCACTTCTGGATGACTAAGTTCTGACCGTGTGGAGTGTGTGTGCGTGCATGTGTGTGTGTGTGTGTGTGTGTGTGTGTGTGATCTGCTGACCTGTCAGCACATGATAAACTTCATCATTTAATCCCCTGATCTGAGCTCAGAGTCATCCTCAATAATAGGTATTGGTTAGAATATTAAATTAAGTGAAGGAGTATCCTTGACTTCCCTTCACATGCAAATGTTCCCTTGCAGGGTAATGTAGGCAGATTCAGACTCATATAAAATACAGAGAACTTCAGATTGGAGCAAAATTCAGTGCTAGGCAAAAGAATGGACCCTCAGCTCTACAGGGTAGAATTCTTAAGGCTCTAAGTGTTTTCATACCATCAAACAGATCCAGACCCTAGGGGAGACCATTGGGGCATCTGCGCCATGGTAAGTGCCCACCCGCTGCCTACAACTCTCTCCTGCCCTCACTCATTCATCTCTCTAAGGGGACTTCTGCCCCCTAGTTGACTGTCTTGGCCCTCCCAGCCTAGACCTCCAGTCTTCCTGCTCACCCCTGAGCCAGGCACTTGTCCCCAGCCTGGGCCACAGCTTTCACTGGGTATTGGTGTTGGGTATGTTCCCAGTGAAGGACTCCAGGTAGAAAAGTAGGGAGAGCAGATTAGGTCTGGAGAGTTTTGTGTTCGAAGAAAAGGTTTCGAAGATGTGTACAGCTGAGTTAAAGGTCTAGCTAGAAGAGGGAACTGGGGCCACTCTGGCTGAAGAGTGAAAATTAGTCTAGCCAGAGCAAGGCCCTCCACCCCTTGGACGGGTGAAGTCTATGATTATCGTACCAACAGGGGGCGGGGCAGGGCTGTCAGGAGTGAGGGGCTGTGTTCCTGATTCTCAGGCATCTATTCACTCACTCATTCCTTCAAAGGGGTTGTCAGTGCTTGCTAAGTGCCCGAGGAAGAGCTGAGAAGGTGGATGGGTACATGCAGCCCCCATTCCTGAGACCAGGGAGGCGCAGATGATTCCAAGGGGCAAGGAAACCACTGTTTATCTAGCAGCCTTTTGGTTTTGGCTCCAGACAGGCCGGGCTGGAAGCTGTGTTGTGGAATCTCAGGCCGCCTCTCCGGCTGAGGTTCAAGTTGACACCCAGAGGGCTGGCTGCTCAGTTAGCCTTTTGCCCTCAGAAGCTGGGAGCCCGATATGGGCCTTCCGGAAAGGCGGGGTGTAGCGTCCCGGCCCTGGGGTGGGGGTTCCCTTTCCCCGCCCCTCTCCTCCCCTCGGCCTCGGCTTGGCTGGGCCTGGGGCGGAGCCGCTGTCGCCAGGCGTGCGGGAGGGCAGCCACAGCCCGGCGGGGCTGGCAGGCCCGACGCGAGGCGCCCAGCGCGCTAGGATGTGAGCGCGCCGCCGCTGCCGCCCGAGGAAGACGGAGCTTCCCGCCCAGGCCACGCCGTGAGTGAGCGCCGCACCGGCCGCCGTCCGGCCTCGCTTCCACTTTCGTTTCTTCTGCGGTCCCGGCCCCGGCGTGGCACCGACCGAAGGCGACCCGGCCGGAGGCGGGCTGGCCACACGGAGGCCCGGGGTCCGAGGCTCCCCACGGCGAAGTTGGGTCGGGTGGCCGAGTGGAGGGGGCGTGTCTGTGGGAGAGGAAATGTCAGGCTGGCTGCTCCAGGTACCCCCCCCCCCGCTTGCCCCTGACAGCTGGTGGCAGAGGGGAGGACCTTGGAGGGGAAGGGGAGCGGGGGGGGGGGGCAGCAGGGACAGTGTGGAGTCCTCGCCTCTGCTTTTGTGTGTCTGTGGTGCAAGGCGCACCAGGCCAGATTTTGAACTCAACCTGGGACATCCTCAAGTTGAGTTCCAGTGTCAGCCCCAGGAAGGGGCAGGAGTGGCCCTGGCAGGGGGTTTAATGTCAGAAACACTCGTGGTCTCCATTGGGAAGCCCCGGCTTACAGTCCGGCAGTGTGTGACCGAGCACCGGGCATTCACTCAGCATTAGGAAACGGGGCTCACAGGGTGCCAGTAGATCAGGGAGGGTGGAGGTTCTGTGAGAATCTCATGAGGGTTTGGAGGTGGGAGTGAAGAGGCATAAGAGGCATGGATAGGAGGGAACCTCTTCCTGTACCACTGCCAAGCTTACATTTTCCTGGGAAAAGCCTCAGCAGAAAGGTGAGACCCTGGTCCAGACACCCAAGTTGCTGAGAATGTGTTGGGGGTGCCACGGCGGTGTTAGTGTTTTAGGGACAGGAAGCAGGTTGGTCTGATTGGAAGGAAGTTGCTGATTCTCTCCCTTATCTCCACCAGGCCAGTGACCAGCCAGTTCAAGAAAATAGTCCTGCCGGGTGTGGTGGCTCACGCCTGTAATCCCAGCACTCGGGAGGCAGAGAATGCTGAGTTCGAGGCTTGCCTGGGCTACATAATGAGCTCAGGGCCAGCCTGAAGCACAAAGCGAGACCCTGTCTCAAAAAAGAAAAAAAAAAAAAAAGAAAATAGTCCTTTGCTCTTGTTATAGGCTGAGCCCCTCCCTATCCGAGTTCCCAGTTCTGCCTGTAACATGCTACGTGAATGCAGGTTCCTCAAGTGTCCATTCTGGCCTCAGTTTCCCCATTTGAACAAATGTGTCAGACTGGTTGGTTTCTTAGGGCTATTTCAGTTCTAAGACACTTGAGTCTAAACTACATTTAAAGCCTGACTATTGACTTTGTACCAGGCCCTGACCTAAGCTGGTCATGGGCTGGGAACAGCCATGTCCAAACACCAGCCTCACGCAAGGAGGCAGTGGAGGCCCAGTAGATGAGGCTGCAGGAGGAGGAAGGATTGAACCTGATGGAGTGTGATCAGGGAAGTGGGAGAGATACACAGGAAGCAGAGAGAGGCTATGTTCAGGGGTCAGGAGGGACCCCAGGGTAGATGGTGTGGGAGATAAGCCAGCAGAGGTCAGGCGTGGTGTTGAGTGCCAGACTGAGAGTCTGTAACTGTCAATAAAGGGGGCATGTGACAGAGGAGGTACCTAGAACCCCACCTAATTGCAGTGTGAGTGCTTTGAGAAGTATCTGTCCAAGTGGAGTTTAAAATGGAGACAGCAAGTGAAGCACAGAAATCTCCTCTTCACTCGGGAAGCTCAGGCCCCACCCTGGTATTTCTTTGGGAAGAAGTAGGGAGTAGGCATGAAAGAGAAAGCCTTGTGCATCTTGGAGGATTTTTTTTTTTTTCCAACAGGACAAGGTTCTCCTGAGATACTGTTGCTGCTTTCCAAACAGCTCTCATTTTTCCTGACTGTTCCTATCCCGGCCTGCCTGTTGTGGGTGTAAGGAAGGACCCTTGTTGCAAAATCTTCTCCGCTAATTTATTGCCAGAAACAGCATCCTCTCCACATGTGCTATGCCTTCAGTCATACTCAGTTGACACTGTCCTCCCCTCCCTTCCCAATCCTCCCCCACCAGTTACCAGAGATGTGAGTAGCTTCCAGGAAAGGAGATCTGGGCTCAGGGCTCCAAAGTCAGTCTGAAGTCAAGGCCTGGCTTTGTCTGTGGTTGTATTCAAGCCTCACTGTGGAGCTAGAGTCTAAGCTCAGACTCACCAGGATCAACGCACAAGTTCCAGATCAGCGCTTAGTTTATATTCAGCCTCAGGGCTTCATGTTGGGTCAGGGTAAGGGAGCGGCTTGTGGCTGCGTTCAGTCTCAGCAGATACTTGGGCCTACATTTCCTATTACTTTATACACTCACGGGAGAGATGAATGACTGCTCTGAGACCTTCAAACACCTGGCTGTATCAGAGTGACCCAGGACTTGCATGGGCCAAATCCATGGGACCACACGTGTTACCCAGCGTCCCAGTGGTGAAGCTGTACTAGAACTCAGGACTCTTGCTTCTTTGCCTGGGGCTCTGATTGCTGCCTGCTAAAATCTATTCTGAGTCTGTGTTCTTTCAACAGTAAGAGGCAAAGCAAAGGAAGGTAAAGATAGGCTCAACCAGCTAGCTCTGACTGCTCTTCTTGTCCCCCTCACTCCCCTCGCCAGGCAAGGTAAGAGTGTCTCTGGAGTGTCAGGTGCGAAAGGACAGCAGTGACTTCTTCCTGTTTGAAGCTGAAAGAGGCTGGCTTGGGAGGAAGGCCCTTCAGCTGCTGTCAGAGGAAGCTGTGCTCTTGGCCTGCCACCCTCCCCCTCTTCCAGAGCCAGCAGCCATACTCGGAGGCCATCCAGCTGGCCACGTGAGGGGCCTTTCCTCTTTCAGAGTTAAGAAAAAGGAAAGGACATTTTTGGTAGAAAAGTCCCCCTGCTCTCTGGGAATCCCCAATGGTGGATGGCTGAATGGATACGGGATATCCCAAAGGAAACCAAAAGCTGGGGCCTTCTTCCTCCCTCCAGCACAATGCAGCTGGGCTCTCATGCTGCGCAGCAGGCTTTGGGGCTTCCAGAAGTCATAGTCTCCAGGCCTCTGTCTCCTGTTGGGTCCACAGAAGGCCCTCCCGCATTGGTAACAATCTCCAGCAAGTCTGATAAGCAGCTGTTTGAACCCAGGGCCAGCCCCCTGGTGGTGAAAACTGAGAGGACACACTTTGAGGCGCAGAGGACAGCCTGGAAAGGGGTTATAACGGGCTCTGGAAGTAGGAGAAGAAAAATTCAAATTCAGGTTGAAGGTGCAGGGGTTACTCTAAAACTGAGGAGTGAGAGAGAAGCATTGTATTAGGAACTCAAAGTCCATTTGATAAGGCCCTGACCACCTCCTCCCCCTGCCCTTATCCCTGACAGGGCACCCTGTGGTCCCTGCCCCGGGATACCGAGCTCCACCAGTTCTGGCCATGGCATTGTGCCTGAAGCAGGTGTTTGCCAAGGACAAGACATTCCGGCCCCGGAAGCGCTTTGAACCAGGCACACAGCGTTTTGAACTCTACAAGAAGGCACAGGCCTCGCTCAAGTCCGGCCTGGACCTGCGTAGTGTGGTGAGGCTCCCACCCGACGAGAACATCGACGACTGGATCGCAGTGCACGTGGTGGACTTCTTCAACCGCATCAATCTCATCTACGGCACCATGGCTGAGCGCTGCAGTGAGGCCAGCTGCCCAGTCATGGCTGGGGGCCCGCGCTACGAGTACCGTTGGCAGGATGAGCACCACTACCGGCGGCCTGCCAAGCTCTCCGCACCGCGCTACATGGCACTGCTTATGGACTGGATTGAGGGCCTCATCAATGATGAGGATGTCTTCCCCACGCGGGTTGGTGAGTGTACATGGCTGGAGGGTCAGCTTGGCCAGGAAGGAGGGGAGTCACCAGAAGCCAAATCCATAGATGCAGCATTTAGTTTGATCTAACAGCTCTGGAGAGTGAGTGGTTTTCATCCTCATACTGAAGAAGGAAACTGAAACAGTTTAACTGTCTTGCTCAAGGTCAAACATTTCATTAGGACTACCTAACTCCCATTTGAGGCTTGTCCTGTCCAAAGCATGAGTGTCCCCAGAGAGGCCACTCCAGCAAGACTACAAACCATGTCATTCTCAAAACCTGCCACAAGTACCCCCAAGATATTCTTTTTTTTTTTTTTTTTTTTTTTTTAGACAAGATCTCACTCTGTAGTTCAGGCTGATGTCAGGCTTGCAGTATCCTACCTCAGTGTCATGAGTGCTGGGATCGCAGGTTTAGGCCACCACACCCCATCCCCATGAGGAGAGCCTGGCTCTTTCCAAGATACTAACAGATCTTCCTGCTTATGCTCATCTGACTTCCAGCCTCCAGATAGTTTCCTGTGACTCCTGTCCCCAGGAAAAGAGAGGAGTTTGTTAATTGAGTGGGACCACGAGATATCTTTACCTCAGATTGAGGCGCTAAGGGCAGTTTTTCCTTGTCAGGCCCCAGTCACAAGGCCTTTTCTTATCTCAGCTGCACAGCCTGGGTGGGTGAGGGAGGAGAAGAGAGATAAATGATGTCACCCCAGCCCGCTTCCCCCCAGGAACTGAGCAGGCATGGTGACAACCCCACCTGTATGTACCCTGACTCTGGCTCCCACCACCTCTTGACCGTCCCTGCTGTACCTCTGGAACTCAGGAAGGTGGGGCAGCTGGTCAAGCCCAGAGGGAAAATTTCAGAGTCCTGAGAGAAGCTGGGTTCTGAGTCATAGTACTGTGCCCATAGCTCCTCCTCAGCCCGTGCTTGCCACGTCCTGCACTGTCTTGCCTAACAGTGAGCCCCTTTATTTTACCCAGGAGGTAACTGAGCCCAAAAGAGGAAGGACCAGCTGTGTAATGAAGACAGTTCAAATCCTGATTAATAATTACGTGGCCTTGGGCAAGTGGTTTCCCCTTTATACACCACCTCTATTTTATCATACCCAGAATGGCCGTCAGGCCCATCATCACAATCTTTTTTTTTTCCTTTTTGGAGACAGGGTCTTGCTTTGTAGTTCAGGCTAGCCCTGAGCTCACTATGTAGCCCAGGCAAGCTTCGAACTCAGCAATCCTCCTGTCTCTGCCTCCCAAGTGCTGGGATTACAGGTGTGAGCCAC